>JAQFJB010000022.1:3457994-3468713 GCA_029874875.1 Naso minor
CCATTTGGGCTGGTTAATTTTAGTCATGACTCAGTAATAAAATACATCTTCACCACGATCATCTCTGTTTTTACTGCATTGCTTTTACACTGCCCCACATCTTTGACTGTCTCTACTTTTCTTCCTCCCCAGGCGTTCGGTCAGGCTTACACCAACCAGCGTAAGGTGGCAGAGGATGGGGAGACCAATGAGGAGAATTTGCTGCAGGAGTCAGCCAGTAAGGAGGCCTACTACATGGGCCGTCTGTTGGAGCTGCAGACGGAGGTGACGCTAAGCCGCTCTGTGGCGTCCAACACCCAGGCTGAGAACGAGAGGCTCAATGCAGTCGTGCAGGAGCTACGAGAGGTGAGCTGGTCAATAGTTAACAGAGTCTGCACCCTCTACAGACAGGTGATTTACCACGTCATGCTAGACAAGCATTAGTCAGATCTTATTTGTGAGAAAACAGTGTTGCATTAACTGTGAGAGGAACTGACGCAGGTAAGCCCTTGCATATTTAAATGTTTTTTTGTTTGTTTGTTAGTTTGGTTGTTTTTTTTTACTTTATTCAAATGTTTTTGATTATGGCTCGACTGATATATTGGTTGGCCGATATTATCGACCGATGTTGGTCCACTGCAGATATGTCAGTATCATCATATGATTCACCAATATGTGCCAATATTTAAACTGTTTTTTGGGCTGGAAATAAAGCTTGGACTAGTGATTTTAATGGTGTAATTACGTAGTTTGCAGCTCGTTGTTAAATAACTAAAAGTGTTTACTGTTCAATGCTCTAAAGTTTAGAACAAAGTTTGTTAAAATATAAGATAACCTGCCTCCATTACATGTCTTTGTCACAAGTACTTGATAGCCACATTCAGCTGATATTGTATATGTACAATATCAGCTGATATATATCAGACATCGGAATTTTCTTACTCCCAATTAATGGTATCAGCATCAGCACCAAAAAGCCCATATCCGTCCTATTTTTGATAGATCATAATACAGTAAAATGGTAGATTCCCTCAGAGAGAGTTAAATTTAAATGGAAAAATGCATTTTTATTTAGTTTTCTCAATAAAATACTCATTTTAAACCTGTCTCAGTGGTGTGTTATCATAATGTGGCAACTGTTGTCTGATTTATTCAGTGGTGTGGCCTGTTAGGTTGAGAATTTAGAGATGTGCAGCGTGAGCTGCAGCGGGGATAATGAAGGGTTGCAGGGATGAGTAACTGTAGATAAAAGCCGGATGATGGAAGGTCTTAGAGTGCGTTTCGTTTCCCCTGAAAAAAATCTGCAGCTCCGTCCATAGTTATGATAACTTTGTGAGGAGTTTTCCAAATTCTGCTCTGCCTCATTTACTGTACAAGACCTTACATGAGATCCATGTGTTTAACAAAGAACAAAAGGTCAGGTCAGGTCAAACCTCACACAAATACAACAATATGCATGTGTGTACGTGCGTTTGTGCGTTCGTACATGTTTGCAGCCACTGTGTCGGGCAGCGCGGGAGTTCGAGCGAGGGTCAGACGCCACGGCCACGACCCCATTGTGGGGGGCAAATCCGGTGCTAAGCTGGGGAATAAGTGAAATGCCCTGAGCTCGGCACATGTGTGAGCCTCGCCGCCCTCATCACACAGCAAGCACAACACACACGCTCATTCACTAGATCGATCAGGGAGTGTTGTGAGGATTCTGCATTTCTATCAGTGCGTGTTACTTTCTGAACATGTGATATACGTCAGTGTGAATGTAAACAAAGCGAATTTCATACAGAGCAGGTCAGTTCAAAAAGATCATTTAAGTTACGGAGCATATTGAACAAAATCTATATTTTTGATTGAGAAGGGAATACCTAATTAATTCATGAAGAGTTATTATTCTTCACACACACATCTGTCACCTGTTTGCATCATGGGCTCGGCTCTTTGATGATGCATTCATCAAATGGCTTTTGGCTCGCCATGAGAGCCTCATTTGCATGTGTGATGCTCAGTAATGAGGAGGAGTCGCCTTTTTCACCCTGAGAAGCAGCTGTTGCAGCCACACTGGGAGCTTTATTTGTCACAACTTGTGTCAATTAAGGGGTTTTTGCAGGCAAAATCTCAAAAACACCAAAAGCATCTACAAATCCATTAAGAAAAAACTTGAGAGAAAAGTTTACTTTAGCCAAAAAAGTTTGCTTTGGCTGTTAGTTGTCTGACTTGAATTAAGAAATATGTTAAAAATCACAAATATTCAATTATTACAAATTTCAAAAATGATGTTTTTATAAATTCAAATCACCCTTTTTCTCGTCATGTTGAAGAGAATAGCCGCCTAAGCTTAGAAAAATGTCCTCACACAAAGAAGTCACAGGACATATTTTTATCCTGTGTCAACATTTCGTTTTCATTCCCTAATTACCACAGCAACAGTGGTGTTAATGATGAATGAACACAAGATGTCTGGACTTTTGCCATATTTGCCATTGTGTCATGAATCCAGTAAAGCTGTCACAGTCACAGTCTGTGCTGTGAACTCTGATCAGCGGTGAGTCACTGAGCTCTGCCCCGCGGCGGCTTGTTGCCAGTGTTGTGAGCCGCACTGATCCCGACCTCTGCCACCGTAGCCCCTGATCAGCTGCGCCTCTGTAGAGCCTCGCTGACCGATAATTGGCTTTTAATCCTGTGCACTTCATACTCAGCTCAGTCTGTCATGATGAATGTGTAATTCCACCACATGTAGCGAAGGACAGCCATTATGATCAATAATACACCGTCCAGCAATGTGTCAGTTTATAATTTTGTTGTTATTGTTCTTGTTCTTGTGTATGGTGATTAAAATGCAATTTGGGTTTTTTTTCTCTCTCTCTCCTGGATTAGTTAAAAGTAGGGCTGGGCGATATTGCCTCAAATAAAATCTAATGTGGTATTTTTTCATACAACATTAGATTTTCAATTTTTAACTTCTTTTTTTTTAACTACAAAAAACAAAGGTTTTGAAGGATTTGAAATGTGTTGTTTTTATTTCAAACAAACGTGAATTTCCCTATTAGGAATAAAGTGCAAGCCTAGCTTTACTCTAACTAAATCTTCTTGAACAGTTCCAACAAACAAAGATGAATCCCCCAATTTCATATTAATTCAGTGCCAGTCTAACTTTACCTTTAAAAAATAAGAGCCCAGAGCTGAGAGAGGCTGCCGTATTCACCCTAGTTAAAGGGAAAATCGATTTTAACGATTTTCATTTTTTTTAACATCCTCCAAACAAATTAATTGAAACTTCGATTTACATTCGATTTATTGCCCAGCCCTAGTAAAAAGTGTTGGCAGCACCACTGAAGAAGCAGCCCCACTGTACTTTGCACTCAGCTGCAGGAGCTGCTGTCAGCCACTGTACAAATCAAAGGGTTCAGTGCATCATAATGGTCTGTAGTTGCAGTCCAGTTGCTATTTCTGTCGTTTCTGCCAGTTCGGCCATTTGTCATCCACCCCTTCACACACACTCACACACACACACACACACACACGCGCACACACACGTTTTTACAGCTATATTTGTGGGGTTATTTACATTGACTGTCATTCATTTGTACAGTCTAACCCAAACCCTTACCTAAACCCTAAAATTAACCAATTTATGCCTCAGCCTAACCTTAACCTGACCTCCATTCATACCTTAAACTTAAGTCCGAACCCTAAGATTTAATGTTAAAGTTGTGGGGTCCAAGATTTTGTCCACACAAAAATTGTCAGACCCCACACCATGAGTGAAAATTCAGGTTTCAGACCCAACAAACACAGAAAAACAAACACACATACACACATACAAATACATGCACATTTATACTGAAGTTTTGGAGGTTCAAAGTGCTCTTGTGTGAGCACCCACCCACTCCTGACACTGTCTCTGGGTCAGCACTTCTGCCATATGCACAGAGAGCTGCAGGGGAGCCGCAGGCTGCTCTGCAGTGGGAGACGTGCACACATGCGCACATAGTGTACTTTAAATTATTTTGTATGCCATATTTAATTTAATGCGTCAGTACAGCAGCATTATGTGAAGGCTGTACACATTTAGTCAAGTGTGATTAAAAGAATAATAACGGTGTCATCCCTGTTCTTGTCATTTCTGACTTGGAAAAATGAGTCACGAGAGAACGGATGATTTTGCTGAGGTCTCATTGTATTTCTCCTGCTGCTGCCTGCTGTTCTCAGATTTATGACTTCTGTGGTTGGTGCATTCCTCTAATCGACAGTCTATCTGGTCCAGCATGTGCTCAGGTTTCTACTGTATCTGTGTAGAGTGGGTGACCTGAAATACTGATCTTTCTGACTCTGAGGGTGCTGATTCATTGCATTTAATATAAAGAAATTGTTTCATAAGCTTGCTCATTTAAAAAAAAATCGCACAGTATGTTGGTATATATGAGTAATGTCACATATTATTTTTACATTGATCATCGCTTTGGGACGGATCTATCCTCTCTTACGCTAACAGGAGGGTTATAAATATTAGCGTGGATGTGGACCATAGAATGAAACCCAGTCCTCTTCCTCCTCTCTTCCCATCGTTCTCACTCATATCTTTTTTTTCTTTTTTTTTTCCTCCAGAGTAACGAGATGTTGGAGCTACAGAGGAGCCGGATGAGGGAAGAGATTAAGGAATACAAGTTCAGAGAGACCCGGCTGCTCCAGGATTACACGGAGCTGGAGGAGGAGAACATCACCCTGCAGAAACTGGTGTCTACGCTCAAGCAGAGCCAGGTCAGAATAAAGACCTTCACCCTTTAAGTTCTTATTAAATGTGAGGCATTAAAAGATGATAACGTTTCACTCGCATGTGTTCTCATTCAACTCGTTCAGTTACACTCAGCGGTAACAAATTCATCCCCTAAAGATTCGTCATCGAGTTTAAAGATGAGACACTAACTGTTATCTCAGCTGAAATGAATGACTCACACTCAATTTCCCATTATAGTTCCCTTTATAGTCTCACCATCAGGTCCTGGACAAAACAGTGCTGTCATCTTGTTACTAGTTGTCTTTCATTTCACTGGAGGAGCTACAGTATCACGTCTACACTTAGTCAAACAGTGTCTGTATTGGCTTAGGCCGCGATATCTAATATCTGTGTTGAGTTGGAGCAGATTAAGGCCATAAATCAACATAAAATCTGTCTTGTGATGTAAGACTTACATGTTTCTGGCCTTATCCAAAGGTTACGTTACAGTAAATAAACAAACGTTTAAAATGAATGGTATTTGAACTGAAATATGAGGGAGTAACTTTTCTTTTCCTGTTCCAATCTGCCCATCCTGTCTCTCCTCAGGTGGAGTATGAGGGACTGAAACATGAAATTAAAGTACTCGAGGAGGAGACTGTTCTTCTCAACAGTCAGCTGGAAGATGCTCTACGTCTGAAGGACATTTCCGAGGGTCAGCTGGAGGAGGCCCTGGACGCTCTCAAAAGTGAGCGCGAGCAGAAGAACAATCTGAGAAAGGAACTGGCGCATCACCTCAGCCTGAGCGACAGCGTCTACGGAGCAGGGGCCCACCTGGCGCTCACTGTCACTGGCGTTGAGGGCCTCAAGTTCCCAGAGGAGAGTAATGGAACGAACAGCACCAACGGCAGCGCGATCCCCACAGCTAATGGCAACAATGAGGATAGTAACCGCCGCAACGGCCACCTTCACGCAGGCACCGGATTGGCTAAGATGAATGGGGACTACAGATCAGGCCGGAAAGGAGAAGGCTTGCACCCTGTACCGGACCTGTTCAGTGAGCTCAACCTATCGGAGATGCAGAAGCTCAAACAGCAGCTCATACAGGTGGGTCATAAGAATGGGCTCTACAGCAGAGTCAGTCAATTTAATTACCGAAATAACCTCCAGTGTTGATTTGATGCTGCTGTAAAGCCCTTATTTTTTGTTCAATGCTTTTTTGTCACTGAAAGTTCCTTTTATAGATCAGGCTGACATTGTTTGTGCGTTGAATTACTGTCAGGAATATGTCAGTTGTTTTGAAGCTGCTATCAGTGCTGATTCCAAGACAGTTTACTACAAAGGGATGAAAACAGCAACACGTAGCACAGCAGAGGACGGCTGTATTGAGCCACTTTTTCACCGTACATTTCAGTTTTGAGTGGAGAGACTGGTATCAATTGTCCTGCAGGGGTGACCTTTGGAATCTGGGGGCCAGTTTCAAGAGCTAAGGCTGGGGCCCCCTACCCCACCCAAATTTTTTTTTTCTTCGGATGTCTTGTAGTACTGCCATTTATTAGATGACACAAAAAGAAAAACAGCTTAAACCAGAGGTTTGCAACCTGTGGCTCTTGAGCCTCATACAGCTCTGTTGCCCCTCTGTGTGGCTCTTTGTGGCTTTGACAAGAAAAATTACATAAAAATGAACTATAGTTATATTTTATCATCTATTACATTATCATTGTTGTAAGACTAGAGCAGTGTTTTGCATGTTTTAGATGTGTCCCTGCTCCAACACACCTGATTCAAATGAATGGCTCGTTCTCAGACTTCAGCAGAGCTTGATAACGAGCTGATCGTTTGAATCACATCTAAATCAGGACAGGGAGCCCCAAGAAACAGGATGGAAATATACTTTCCTAGAGTCTTTTTTCCACTTTCTGTTTGTAAAAATGCACTGTCACATCGAATGGCATCTGTGTCCTCAAGTTCAGATTTTTTTGATGGATTGAATTAGCGTGAAATGATATTGCGATTTATGCTATGCTTTGCTACATGGCTGAGGATTAACTCACACTTAAACTGACTGTAGTCAAAATTGAATTGAAACTAGTTTACATATTTTTTACTTTTACCGTTTTGCTGCAAAACGTTCGATTTATTTTCAAAGTAGGTTCCGTACGTGCGTATGCAGGATGCCTGTGTTCCCTCAAATGTCCAAATTTCTTCCAAGTAATACAATAAAGGTTTATCTTATCTAGCCTGTGAGAGCCGTGAAGGCCCATAAGGCAGGAGCCAGTCTCCTTAGTGTGAGGTGGCTCGATGTGCTAGTACACCCCCTGAACATGACGCTAGTATGTCACAGGGTCTTACCCCTGATCCAACCCTTGATGCTGAGTGCCAAGCAGGGAGGCTTCATGTACCTTTTTATAGTCTATGGTGTGACTCTGCCAGGAATCAAACCCCAGCTTCCCAATCTCAGGGCGGACACTCTAACCACAAGGCCACTTATCTTATCTTATCTCATCTCATCTTCATTCTCATTTTCACAAATGCAAGGAGGACTCAAATAGATTTCTTCAATGTTCAAGGACATACTAAGCATAGATAGCCCACTGTGAAAAAATTAAAAATGGTCATTTCAGCCATAAAAATTGTGACCAGCTACTTTAGACTTTTAAAGTTGTGCACCTTTATTATGAGGCAAAAATATGTTTTGTGGCTCCAGACAGATTTTTATGGCAAGAAAGGAGGGTCAAAATGGCTCTTATTTTTATAGTAAAGGTTGCCGACCCCTGGCTTAAACAATTACCTCAATTAAATTAACAATAACGACAAAAAACTAAAACTGCATACTATTTTGCTTGGGAATGAAAAGTTTGAAAGCTCAAAAACAGTGCTGTTAGATATAAAAAAAGGGTTTGAGCTAATTTCTAGCTGAATGACAACAAGATTAAGAGACATTGGGGAAAGCGGGAGAGATAAATCACCATTAGTGGTAGAAGAATCAGTGGGTCGAGGCCAATACACACTGAGTGAAAAGAAGCAACTTTATTATCAATGAATTATTGTTATGAACATTATTTCTGCTAAAAATGTGTAAAAAGACTTACTGTTGATTAAATCTGACGAAAACGTCCCCTTCCTATGCTTGAGTGCTGAGAAATGCTCAAACTAGTTCATCTTTGTCCAGTGACCTTTTTACTTCGTGTTCAATAGAAATCTGAGCAAGAGCTGCCAGATGCTCCTGGAGCATGGTTGTCCTCAGATGTGTTTTATTCAGCTTTGGGTATAAGAAACTTCTCTCTCCAGTTGCTAGTCACAGGCACTGTCACCATTAGTCGCAGAGCAACGGTGAGGTTGGGATACAGTAGAACTAAATCGTTGCCGTAAATGTAGCTAAGAATCCACAGACCTGTGATTTCTCCCGCAGGCACAGCACTGACTGCAGCTGACACTTTGTGCAAAAGTTCCTCCACGTCCACATCACCAAGTTGCCGCTACACAATATAAGAAAAGTCGACTTATTATTATTTAAGGTTACAAGTCAGTTGGTCGTCCTTTGGAAGGTTTTGGGCCCCGTTTCAGTTGAAACAGATGAAACATAGCAAAGGCCGTCCATGTTGTCCTGCTGCTTCCTGTGCAGGCGTGTGTCTGTGTTTGAGTTTTTCTGTGTTCATTGCACATTGCTGCAGTGATGACAGCAGCCTCGGTCACAGCAAGGAAATGACAAGGTGATGACAGTTTGAGAGCGAGAAAGTATCTGAAAAAACACAATGTAATACTACAGGCTGTACTGAATGTGCCTTTGCCAAACAAGAATACATCGCAGTAATTACACAAGTACAGCTAGTGAAATGCACAGTAATTGAATTTCTTTGGCAGTGATAGACTACACACATCTTTACGGTATGATATGTATATCATGTGTCGGATATAATGTATGCTTTTATATGTGCTAATGTCTTCATTTGAGCAAGCCAGATCAAAGCAAAGTTTTTAAGAAAAAGTCCAGCTGTAGAGGCAGTAGGTTTGCGTGAGGGGAGACCTGTCAGAAAGATTAGTGTTCAAGGCACAAGAGCAGATGCAGAGGCAGCAAGGAGACTGAATCTGACTACGTCTGCTTTAAGTTTTTATAACAAAGGGACTGAAATAGAGCGCTAAAACTGAGAGTACACGTATATTTATACCACAATTGTTCCAACCTTGGATTGTGATGAGTTATATCCATGTAAAGTGAATACAAAGCATATATGAACTGTCTTTCTAAGTGCAAAACACACTCATAAACAGGCATCCAGTGCAAGAGAAACACATAGATTAGATTCATGAAGAAATCGAGTTAAGGAATAACTGCACATATTTGATCTAGCTGAGCTCCTGAGGGAAAATGGAAAATTAGATTAGTGGCTGCGATGTTAGCAGCGTGCCTTTTCTGTAAACACAATTATTCACTAATCAATTTTCTCCGTCAAGCTAATTATTCTGGAAAAGATGTAAACGCCAGCAGCTTTACTCATCTAATGGGCAGCTGATTTTGTAAAATCAATTTTGTCTTTTTCAATACAGACACAGTTTAAAACATTACCCTTGTTTAAGGTTTTTTTTGTCGTTGTTGTTTGCTCTGTTTTGTGATGTGTTTATTTGTTTTGTTTTAATATCGATCCGCCTCTTTAGCTGCCTTATGCAATTGCTAATTGCTCCCCTATAGATTACTAAACAAGAAACAATAGAACAACAATTAACTTCAGACATTATTGTCCTTACCTGACATGTTTTGACATGAGCAGGTTGCACCACATTGCATATATTTGTACAGGTCAATTATGCTGATATTTGTTTACTTCCTGGCTAATAATGGTGGTTGCATGGCTCAAAGTCTTTATCTTTATTGTCCTCTTCATTTTATAGAGACGTGTAGGTCATACTGATACTCATGTTTGTCTCCCTCGAAAGTCACGTTTTCATCTGTTAGCAAACAAAACAAATCAGTGCTGAGTATGACATGACAAAATAAAAATTTATAAAGCGATTAAAGATAAAAGCTTTGAACTTAAAATGTTGTCCCGTGCTTTATAAATACCTGCAGTTTATCTTAAACACGTACTGTATGCTGCATTGTATTTTTCCCTAACTGCCGTGACCGTCTCTCATGTGATAGTGTGTCCTCTCGTCCTGCAGGTGGAGCGTGAGAAGACGGCGCTGCTCATGAATCTGCAGGAGTCTCAGATCCAGCTGCAGCACACGCAGGGCGCCCTGACTGAGCAGAATGAGCGGGTCCACCGCCTGACGGAGCGCGTCAACGCCATGCAGTGTCTCAATGGAGACAAAGAGCTTGATGACTCACAGGAGAGTGAGAAACCTGATGGCGGCTCCTCGTCACCAAAAGCCAATGGTCACCATGATCCAGATATACATGGGTTTGAGATCCTGGAGTGTCAATACAAGGTGGCGGTGACAGAGGTGATCGACCTGAAAGCAGAGCTCAAAGCCCTGAAGGAGAAGTACAACCAGGCTGTGGAGGGGCAGGGAGACAACCACAGTGATGACAGAGTCCAGGCACTGACTGAACAGGTCCGTCGTCCTCACATGTGTATATGCAGGGTTTTTATGCTGCATCAATTGTAACATTTACAACTAATTCTTTCTTTTTTTATGTGCTGAAATGTTGCAGGTAGCTCATCTGGAGCATAGTTATCGAGAGAGCCGGGAGAGGGCGGCGAGCCTGGAGGCCGAACTCCGAGCAGCTGCAAGCACAACCACAGAGAGCCAGGGCATGCTGAACGCAGCCCAGGATGAGCTGGTAACCTTCAGTGAGGAACTGGCACAGCTTTACCACCACGTCTGTCTGTGCAACAATGAGACGCCCAACCGCGTCATGCTGGACTACTACCGCCAGAGCCGCGTCACACGCAACGGCAGTCTGAAAGGCTCAGACGACCCTCGGGCTTTGCTCTCGCCTCGCCTGGCACGACGCCTGGCTGCAGCGTCAGCAGCCTATTCCTCTGAGTCCCTGCGCAGTCCAATGGACTCCCCATCCAAAGACGCCC
>JAQFJB010000022.1:3523345-3533793 GCA_029874875.1 Naso minor
ACCTTCCAATGGACCTAAAAGCTCAGCACACTGTGACGCACTAGTGGACTGAGATTTTAAAAAAAATGATGAGAACGGAGAGTTCAGAGCCATTAGAAACAGCCCTCAGGGATTACTGCTACATACCCTTACCTCATCATTTCATACTTTGGCTTCATTTAAAATGGCGATTCGACTTCGTAACATCATTTATAGGTTGAAAGAGACAGAAAAGCATAATATGACCCCTTTAAGTGATCTTGTCTGGCTCAGGACAACCCAGTCAAATGTTGAACCCCTTTTGATTCTGACAAACAAAAAAACAAGCTCAAACCTGGAACGTGCTCTCTGAGTCTATCCCTTAAAGCGTGCTTGCTGTTTAGTGAGCTCGAGTTATGTCAGTACACCACATGGTGACAAACATTACACTGACTGCATATTAACTGCTACATCTTAACTCTGCACCACAGAGATGTGCAATGGAAATGCCAAAACAGTGTTACTATTTTTTAATAAGTATTATTATATGATGTTTTTTATACTCATGCAAATACTCTCGTCATTTGAAGTACATTTTTTGTGGTAGGTGTTAAAATTTCGCTTTCACATTTATTTTCTTAAAGATAATCGATTTAAGGCTCATGTATGGCTCATTATTTATGCCTTTTACTCCCCTACCCCCACCCACTGACTTCACCCACCCCTTAAAAAAATCTGGCAGTTCATTAAAATAAATAAAAATTGAGGAAATTTTCTAGGCGATGTGAAATTGTATTACAGACCTATTATTAAATCAGTATTAACTCTACTTTTTAAGAAGTTTTTGTTACATCAGATTGTAAAATCGAGTCAAAATTCAATTGAGACTCCCCTATACTTTCTAATAAACTGAGTATTTTTTTGGATGAAATCTGGAACCTCTTGAGTGCTTTCCTCAGTGGTGGACATATTTGCTTTAAAAAGTGGAATCCACCAAAAACTGTGTATTCCTGATTCAGCATAAATATTTAACTTTGTTGTTTTTATTATTAAAAGTTTTGTAGTTCTTTTGTAATTGTTTTTTTGTTGTTGTTTTGTTTTACGCACATTCTATGTTTGTCAGCACCTAAAGCCTTTTTTAAAAAAAATTGTTTGTTTTATTTGTGTAAAATTAGGGGTCACTTCTTAAAATGCACTGTTGAACCACTGACCTGTAATGGGGCAATTCTCACATTTCCGTGTGATCTCTTATTGCAATCACTCAGTTGCCAGCAGTACGTTATTTTAATTCTCAAGACTTTGTTTTCTTTCCAACTTCCGTTTTCCCGTCTCTTCTTTTCATTTTCTTTCTTTTTACAAATTTATTGTTCTCTTTTTTGTTCACTTCATTTTGTTCAGTCTGTTTTAAGTTTCCAATGCTTCATCCTCTGATTGGCTGATTCCTGTCACCAGGGAAGGCGAAGATTGGCCTCAGTCATTAGATTTTGTCTTGCTGCTTTTGCATTGACTGCCTCTGTAGCTCCGCCCCTTCCACCTAAACCAGATGAATCACAAACCTGCATGATTCTTGAGTTTTACATAGCAGGAGTCAGTAAAGGAGCTATGTGTAGCATCACGATATATTAAAAATAACTACAGACACAATATGAGTTAATACACCTTATATATATATATATATATATAGTAACACAAATTGCAACAAGTACATTTCATCTTAATAGCTATGATTGTTCAGCTCTAATGCCACTTTTACTTGTTATTATTTGTCAAAAGTAAGACCATATACCTTCAAAAATTTTGGCTGTGATTATTCTATTATTTTATTATTGTGAACAAATTCCATGAAAAGACCAAAACCAACAATTTTTTAGTCGGTTTTGCAATACATTCCAACCTCCCTAACCTGCCTGTGGTTAAGTAAGCTGTGTTACTTCAGGACAGTCGCCGTCAGTCGGTCCAGGAACTTTGGTCCACACTGAAACATCTCATAAACTATTGGACGGATTTCCATGAAATTCCGTCTCAGCCTGTGACCGAGGAAGTTTAATGTTTTTAATCTGTGACCTGGGAGATGATAAAAATGAATGGAATATGAACTAGATACATCGAAAGTCAGATTACTAGATACATGTCAAGTAGCCAGGCATATACAATGTACTATCATGTTTTCCTATAATCTCGATACTTTTCTCATGCTTACTTACATGCAGTTGAAATCAGCTTTGTAAGCCCTTTTGGGCTGCACATTTAATGCAGTAACTACACTGATATCACAACCCCCCCACCACCCCTCCATTCAGGAAAACACCTGAGGAAAACACAAAGAATTCAGGGAGTCCCTACATCACTAGTTTGACCGTAGACTCATAGACTCCACGTTTGTTTTGTTGGTTCAAAATAACTTTGGCTAAGTGTTCCTACTGATACTGGCTGTAGTGTAGTGTTGCTCGACAGAACAAAAACCTCAATAACCAGCAGGAAGAAACTTTCATAGGCTTTGGCTGCTAAAGGACTTGTTAGAAAATCTGTTTTGTTTTGTTTTTTTGTTTTAGTGGTCTTTCATTGGATTTCTTGACAATATAGAAGGTATATCACATAACCAGTAGGACTGGGTATTGGCAGGAACTTCACAATAAGAAACGCATCATGATACATTGTGATACAATACATAATATGATATATTGTGATTTTCAAAATAGTTCACCAAAAATGTAAAACCAGATGCAAGTTACTGTGTACGATCTGGGTAGTCTTTATTCCTCATATCTCATTATATTAATAATTAAACTGGCAAACTGAGTCAAAACAATTTAATTCAAAATTTCCTCTCCTGTTCATTTGAATGGTGTTGGAAAATGACCAAACACACTGATGTAGCTGCCATAACATCAAAATGAAAAATTAAATTGAAGTGCACTCTTGCACTTTAACTGGATACACTGAAAAAGTGGACACACAAAAATTGAAAGCATGAAAATAAAGTGCATAAGTGTTCTTTTGTGTCATTGACTTTGAAGGCTGGGTTTTGGCAAGGACTTCACAACACGATACGTATCACGATACATGGGTCTCGATACAATGCAGATATCACGAAAATAAATATCGCAATATATTGCGATATTTATTAGATATATTTTGTATCAATTTTTTTAGCACAGCCATAATAACTAGACTTATTTTGTAAGGCCATAATTGTTACAAAATGTAAATTTTAGCCTACCATGAAAGATGAGCATCCATAGTGTCATAACACATCAAAGCAAGCAGATTTCTGAATCAGATCCTGTGGCTTATGGCAGAAGATTTTGGAGCTTGTGTTTATGGGTAATTGGTGCACACATAGCCCGTCGTAGTCATCCTTTTAGATTGTTGTCATGTTATCTGAACTAACCTCACCACTAACCCCACTAACAATCATGTTGTGCTGTGGTCCTCCCTAACTTTCCCAATAACAACCAACCATCTGAATGCCGCTGAGATGCTTTTTTTCTCTTAAATATCGTCAGCAGCGCCCTTCACTTTTGTCAGGCCCGTTTGACAGTAACACACGTGTCCACATGTCTGTGGTCTGTCTTTGGTTCCCTCTGTTTCAGAAGGCGGCCTCAAGCCCTCAGATCCCTTCTCAAGATCTCTCTCATGTACCTCCTAGACTTTGCTCAGGAGATCAGCAGCCCTGTAGCAACTTTTTGCACACTGCCAGATACATATTGGCTGTATTCTGTATGTTTCTTAGATTTGTTAATAAGAAGTCTTGAAGCAGCCTTGGAGCTTTGTCATTTGTTTTCCACATTGATAATTGCTGTAAAACTGTTTAATTTATGATATTTATAAGCTGTAAATATATTCCCAAATAAATCAATTTGACTGCAGAAATAGTTTGCTTCGTGGTTTGTTGTCAATCAGTTGAATAATTCCAAAAAAGCTTAGACGTCATTGAAAAGTTGGCATTCAGAGTAATCCCCAAAAGGTAATGGTTACGTGTCAAAATATTTCACCATCTGTTAACCACAAAATTAACAATTCCATCAAAAGGCCGTCGAAAGAGCAAATCCATCTCCCACCTCTGTGCTAACTTGATGTAACATCACCCACACAAATCATGTTCCCAATCACAGCTTTCGTTAACAAATAACTTGTGCTTCATAACATCTGATGAAAAGCTGAACAACCTTTAGATCTGCGACAGATTCAAATGAAGGCACACAGCAGTTTGCTCAAGCAGCTTGCACTTAATCAGGTGACTTGTAAAGGTCCTGCTGAAAACGTGCAACATGAAAATGGACATTGTTACAGTGGCCTTGAAGTGCAAATCACAATCAAAAAAATTAAAACACAACTGCAACAGGTAAAACTCAACAACAAATCACAAAACGTAATCGCAAACAGGAAAACGAGACAGCGAAACAAAAACACAACCGCAAGTAAAAGAAACACAACGACAAAAAGAAAAAACACAACGACAAAAAGAAAAAACACAACTGCAAATAGAAAACCAAAAAAGAAAAAACACAACCGTAAAAAGAAAAAACATCAAAAAGAAAAAACACAATCGCAAAAAGAAAAAACACAACAACAAACAGATGAAACACAACAACGACAATGTTGAATTCATGACCAGGCAAGTGTATAATTAAGCTTTCAATGATGAATTTTTAAAAAGATCCTTTTTACTGTTGTGTTTTTCTTTTTTTGAGGTTGTTGGGGTTTTTTTGTGGTGGTTTTGTTTTTTCTTTTTGTCATTGTGTTTTTTCTTTTTGTGTTCATATTTTTTGTTTTCGTGGTCATATGTTTTTTCTTTTTGCGGTCTGGTTTTTGTTTTGTGGTCGTGTTTTCTTATTTGCAATTGTGTTTTGTGATTTGTTTTGTGTTTTGCTTTTTGCGATTGTGTTTTCGTTTTGTGATTATGATTGGCACTTCAGAGTCATTGTATTTCACACATTATAATCAATGTGGAGCTCAGTTAAATTTCACCTAAGTGAACTGAACAGAGGTAAAGTGAACAACTTGTCGGTTCCTCCTATCTGTTTCCTCATGGGTTTTATGAGCGGGTCTGCTCTGTCCTTTCCTCTGGGTTTGGGATCTATGCATAATTTGGTGAAACTTTGTTGTCCTGTAAATCTCCTCTGGCAAACATTTAGCCCAACCAGACTGAAAACATCAAGTATGAGTGAAAGAGTAAAGTTGAAGAAATAAAAAGCTCGCACATTGCAAGGCTTTAATGTCGATGCACCAAAGTGACATTTTGAGCAGCACTGCTCTTTTGATGGAAGTGTTGAGTGCATTGGATGGTGGAGACTGGAGCCCTGCAGTGTGTAGGCAATTTTTTTTTTCTTGTTGTTCTTGTTGTTTACTTTGGGCAAAGTACCTCATCTTTTTTGTTTTTTGTTAGCATGCGTTACCCTTTTGGTGTCACAAGTGACTGAGTCACATTACAAATGTTTGGTTATCTAATGGCTTTTATGGACACTGCACACAAAGGTTGTATGAAGATATTTTCATTTCTTTGCTGCCATCAAGTGGAATCCCCTTTGGAAAGATTCTGTACATTGTTGACTTCGTTACTCTGTGAGTACTGTTACAAACCAGTTATGCATCTTATCAGTGCTTGTGTTGCAAATAGAATTACAAGTTTCACTGTGCAGTTAAAAAACTGGAGTGCACTTTTAAACGGCATGTGTCAGATTCAGGAGCAGAAACTATTAGCATTATTTTTGCTAAGTGCTGCTTAACAAGAATACATACTTTTGGTTCCACTGACTTGCTATACTGATTATTTGGGATGAGAAAGTATACAAGAATTGCTAACCTGCTTTTCCAATATAGACTCCAACTAAGAAGTTATGCATGAAATGAGCCACGTGCCAGACAATTATTACTGCAGAGTAGCTTAGTGTTAAAAAGCTGGCAAAAGATTAATGCCCACACACTGTTTTTATTTGCAGGTGGGGTGTCCAGCTTCTATTCAGAGCAGATTGATAAAGATAACAGAAAAGTTCCTGAAGACACAGAGGTGGCTGTTGAAGCTCTGGACGCTTCCTGCATAGTCACACCCACAGCACAAGACACTACAGGGGCCAAGGGCCAAAGCCAGGACGGTACCAAAGGTCAGTGTGGCTCCTACAGCGCTGTGTGTTGACTAACTTCTAAACTTCCAAAATATACAGCGCTAAGTCAATATAATTTCGGGGTGAGTGACCTAAAGGAAGTTATTCTGTCTCTCTCTGTTAAGAAAAAGTTACTGAGCTGCACAAATGGATTTTTCAGCCCCTGTTATTACTTGAAACTTGATGTTCCCTGAGGGAGAATCTTAAACTGGCTGAACTTTAACTATTGACCCTACTGTGGAGGCATGCGCATTTGTTTGTGTTGGATTTCCTCCCTCTGAAAATGTCTGGGAGATCAGTACGCAGCTGACTTACAGTTGGTTTTCCCACACTTTGCTGAAAGCTTTTTCTTTTTTCTTTTTTGTATAGCAGCATTGTTTTCTTGGGCTTAACAGCCTCTCCACACATGTTTCTGCGCAAGTGTCTAATTGTGTAGCAAAGCTTTTTACGAAAAGAAAACTATAAATACTGATAGTTCCTGTAATATATGTAAAAGATTTTTTTTTAGTGTGAGTGTTAATCAGCTAATAAACATCAAAATATTCCCTGCGTTCGAGACACTGCATGCTGTGGTCCTTTTTGCAGTTTATGATACATCTTTTAGTTAAAAAATGTGTTTTAACCAAACATCACTGCAAGACCTGAAGAGAGGAATGAGAGCAGAGATCAGAGCTAAGCTAACACAGCTTGGATCTACGATTGCACTTTTACCCAGCCAGCATACTTCTGGCTGATGTCTGGTGGCAATAAAATAAAATAGATGAAATCAGACTCAAGTTAGTGCAACAATGGGGAATCAGACACTGTTGTATCCATGTCTTTACAGACACAGTTCTCAAGCCAAACATCTACAGTCATGCTATTGCACTTGATGGGACAGCGTGTGTCTGAGCTGATAGAGCATAAGACTCTGGTCAGAGGAGGGGAGGTGAACTCTTTCTACATCAATGATGCATGGTGCTCAAACACACTCAGTTTGTGTGTGACAGTTTGTTGGTGATGTGGTGATCACAAAGATAACTAGAAACCATGAGTTCTAAAATGCAAGTGAAATGAATCTAAAATCTTGAATATTAATTGACCTGACTTTGCCTAATATATTTATCTTACTTATTATTAACCTTTACAAAGCAGCTGACATATAACATGCTGTATGAGTAGGTGTAGAGAACCAGAGCAAATGCTGTTGCTTGAGAACACACCGTAGAGTTTGTGGTCTGCAGCCTGTAATAATCTAATAGTTCACTTTGTCAGTCTCCCAAAGAATTCAGTCTGTCTGTCTAAGTGTGTTTTGATCTCTGTTGCCCATCTCTGTAGATCACAGTAACACCAAACAGAGTAATCACTGGAAACGGAAGATCAGAGCAAGTGAGTGCTTCATGCTTTTATTTTGCCTGTCTGTACATAGTCCTCTTTTAGGTTTGAGTTGAAACTAAAATGTCTGCCAGGTCTGTTTATTCTAACACCGGATAGTTGGGCTGATATAATGTGGCTTTGTGAGGTATTATCCTAGGGATTTCTTTTGACTGCCATGCTTTCTCTGAAGTCATTTTTGATTAAATCATATCAGTATTTATTTACGCCATGTCAATGCTTCACAGTGGTCATATTTGGGTGGAAACGCCACAACACTTTGTGTCTTAATGCCAATCTGAAGATCAAGGCCCCTTCTTCTGTGTTGTTACACGTGTCCCACAAAGCCAAGACAGTGTGACAGTGAGCCGACATGCACACCAGTGGGTCCTTAAAACTGAAGCAACTAAATTCAGCTATTAATAGTTATTATTTACACCTGTTCTTTTCCCACTGTGACATGTCAAAATGTCTTCAGAGAATTATTATTCATTTATTTAGAATTTTTATTGGTGTTTTAATAATAATAACTATGTTGATCTAAAATGAAAACGTGCAGCATTGGCTAAGATAAGATAAGCCTTTATTTATCCCACAACGGAGAAATTTCTGGTGTTGGCAGCAGCAGGAATTTACAAGAAAGAAACTCAGAGCACAGATAATAAAGTAGTCAAATAAAAGTATATGCAAGTAACAAATAAAGTCTATAAAATGTATAAACAGTGTAAAAGTTGCCAAGGTGCAAAATGTTGCACGAGTATTAAAATATTGCACATTTAAGCAGACATACAGAAATTTGAGCGTGTTATTGACTGATAGTCATTTGTTTCAGGGTGTGATGTTAAGTGTCTACAGGGAACAGGCTTGGTTAAAAAGTCTGACGTCAGTAGGAAGGAAGGATCTGCGGCTCCTCTTTTGGTTGCATGACTTTCATTTGGCAGATACATGTGATGAAAGCTGTTGAATTAAAAACATTTGACTTTCATGGTGTCCTGGTGTGTCCCCCCACCCCCAAACAAACAGCTAAGAGTACTTTCTGCCTTTATGCAGCCTTCCCTCTGATCTTCAGTAAGCACTCGCAAAGGAGCGGGCCGCTGGGCAAAGACGGACCAGAGACTCTCCCTGAAGCTGACTCTGACTTTGAGGAAATCACTTCAGCAGAAAAACAAACTGTATGTCACATGAAATATATTTTGTATTTATTGAAAACACATCACATTTAGTGAACATGTACTTTTAAAACAGTGTTAGAATTATAGAACTAATGTAAAAGCAATGTCCGTTGTGTCTTTGACATTGAATAGTTCATTTTAAAGGCACTCTGATAACACTGTTTTGTGCACTGACGTGATCGGATCCGTGTTCTCTCAGAGCTCCAAGACACCAGCACATACCCAGAATCCCTCACAGGAAAATGAGAAGAGCGAAGCGCACTCAGCTACCCCAAAGAAACGCTTGATGTTGTCTTTCTCAGAGAAAGAGAAACTTCTGAACTGGAACAGTGTGGTCACACCTGAGGAAACTGTGAATAACGCACATCAACATAAGGATGAGGTGGAGTCATTTGTTAAGGCGGTAATATCACTTGCTGTAGAGAAGAATAAGCCTACACATGAAATATTTTTTCTGCTTTTTATCTCTCAATACTCTGCCTTTCTCAGCATGATGCACTGATAATAAAGACAGTGATGTTGCAAGATAAGAGGAGTTAATTTCACAATTAGTTGACCATATTTTCCTTTTTTCTAATGTTTTATCAGGTACAAGAAGAGACAGAAGCAGATCGGCCTCAGACAGACTCGAACAAGGACGACGAATCAACCCGGAGCCAAACCACTGCCTCGTCCCACTCAGCCTTCCAGCTGATGGTCAACGCCTTCAGGAGGAAATTTAGTGTGACTGCTCCCTCCGGCAGCTCCAACGCTGCAGTCACAATGTTTGTATAAAATACTTTTTTCATACTCAAAGCACCCTATAGCTGCTATAGGAATGATTTTTTTGTAAAAAAAAAAAAAAAAAAAAATCCACTCACAACGTCTGGATTAAATTTTGATCCAATGTGACCGCATTCTGTTTTATTTTATGATTTTTGTTTGTTTGTTTGCTTCACAAGGAGGACCAAACATAACGGCCCCTCTAAGCCAAGGCCCATGTCCATGTTCAACTTCACCTCTCTCTTCAGCGGCGGGGGTTCAGAGCCATCCGAAGATGAGAAGAAGGCCAACAAGCATGAAGCTTTGTGGGCGTCTAGGGGGTCTGATCCATGGCGGGGCGGGCAGGACCTGGCCTCTCTGTTGCAGCAGGTTTCCCTCAAGGGCAGCAGAGACACTGACAGGGTGTTCTCTGATGAAATGGCCTTGATGCCCCGTAGGAGGGTCAATTTGTTCTCATCAGTGAGGCTGAGGAAGAGGAAGGAGTCAGAGAGCGAGGGGAAGGACCAGGAGGTGCAAAAGGAAATCAGGACGATACTCAGTAACCTCCGAAACAAAGGTTAGCACAGTCACTCCCAACCTTTTAATCGTCATTTTTCCAGGCCTGCATGAAATGATTTTTTTGGGCATCTTGGGGACAGTGCAAGAAATTGAAAACACAACACGGACTTATTAACACCTTGCAAAATTGTGACAGTACATGTGTCAGCAAACCTAAATTGCTTATTAACATATCCAGCAGACACAGATACAAGCGACATGATTAACATAAATCTAACTTCAGAGGAAAATATCTGCCTCTTTAACAGCAAGATGCTCCGCTTTGTTCACCAGCTACTCACAAACAGCTGGAAACAAACTTCCAAACGCCCCATTTCTTTACAAAACATGGCATTTTTACTTTTTCTCCTCCCTCTCTCCTGAATGCGCCAGCCTTTGTGCTGTAAAAAAACTAAATCACATCTTAATACTTGCATCACTTTGTTCTTCAACCACTTGTGGCACTGCAATGAGCTGAAAACACAACACTGACATGTTTTCATCTTATTAAAGCTCCTCTACAGGCATTGATTAAACAACTAAAAAAAATTATCTCTGTTCA
>JAQFJB010000022.1:3568602-3578904 GCA_029874875.1 Naso minor
GCAATGAGACATCTTACCAACAGGAGGCGATATCAAACTACTTTAAGAGAGAAAAAGGAAATAACGTTACTCAGCTGCCTGTGAGCTGCTGTCATGGCTCCCGCAGAGATTAAACGTAAACTTGAGGATCTCAAGGCGAAGTTTGGCATGGGACCGTTTTGACCTAAACGTGATGAAGTTTGTTGTAAACTCCGTGAGGTCGCGTTTCAGTTCAACATGACAACGATCCCAATGATGTACGACTTGAACAACGTAACGTTACATCTGACCCCGGTTAACGTCAGCGCGTCCTCCTGTCAACCTACCATCACCTCCATCTGAGCACGGAGGAGCCGCAATGCACAACAGTAAATAATGTTTTTACGTTACGTGCACCACAAATCTTTTTTAAGTTTAACAGTTTAACATCCTTGCCTAAGAGGATTGAATTGGCATCGAACCCCAAATTCCCTACTTGCCTCCATCTCATTTTTTATTTATTTATTTATTTATTAAATGTAGAATAAAATCCTAAAGTTTTTTTGTGTGTTTTTTTTAGATTGTTTTGAATTGTACACACAACAGAGAAAACACTTTGGACACAGAAAATGGATCATCTGATTTTATTTATTTTTTCACTTGGCTTTCAGGGCTTTTGTAATCTTCCGTAATCTGTAACTCTTCTTTGTCCACAGATATAGTGAACTGTGACCTTAAATCAACGCTGCGCGTCCTCTACAACCTCTTCACCAGGTACAGGAACGTAGAGTGAGCGCCACGGTCAGCAAGTGGGAACGCTTTAAACCATGGACCACATGTCAAAGCTTAACGTTACGTTTTTCCATCTATTTGTTGTAGAAATCAGTTTTTATCTGAATGCATGCGTCACATTTCGTCCCTGTCCGATAAGTTCTACACTAAAATCAGTTTTTTGTTTTTTTTTTAAACCTGCAAAGACATTTGGCTTGTTCTCCACAGAAAACTTGTTTTTCAGTAATAATTGGGCACTGTGTTACAGTAGACTGCAAAACATTGATTAAAAACATAAGACAGCCAATACTAAAATTTAGTTAAGACATTATTATGGTATTGTTATTATTATACGTAGCTGTATGACTTTTGTATCCCTACATTGATAGCATAAAGAAGAGTTTTTACATGAACACTTTTATATTTTAATTCAGAAAAGAAAAACTTAATCTGTATTTATTGTATATTTTGATACACGTGTTCTTATTTTTCCAGCTATCTCATTTTTTCCTGTCTGCTTGTAATTGTCATTCAAAAGTGCCTTTATTTAAACATGTGACACTGTCATCCTCCAGTACTTTATGTTGGGGTGCTTGAGCTCCCCACTTGTCTTAAGGCTACAGATTTCCTTTGCATGTGTGAAGGAACGTTTGAAATATTTGACCAAAGCTCTGTTGTATTCACACTGCAAAATGCATAAAAACTTTATTCAGCAGTCACTTGTTTTCTTGTGTTTTATATTATGGCATGTTTCTTATTTGTATGTGAGTATACATTATGTTTTTAATACACACTGGATTTCACTGCAGCCTGAAGTCAGATGAAATATTAACTAATGTTCTAAATGTATGTTTTACCGTTGGCAACAAATGCTGAAACGCCAAGCTGCCAATATGTTGGCTTCAATGCGTCACAAAGAGTAAACATTTTCCACAAAATTATAGGAGTCACATTTGTTCGGATTTTGCCTCCACAGAAGTGAAACTGATGATAATTTTCTTTGCACTCAGTACAGATACAGTCGTGTAAAAGCTCTCTGAATTGAAGTTGACCCCAACACCGACCGAAAAAGATAGGACAGTTACCGAATGAATGGAAAGGTTCATTTTCCCTCACACATTCCTCGATAGCTTCTGAAAAGAAAAGGTGGGAAGTGTGTGTGTGTGTGTGTTGTATTATTAATCATACAGCAGTATTGTGGTATTTTCTGCTGATACCCACACACACTGCAGACAGTCAGATTCAGGTGTTTTTGATTCCAAGTTGCTTTTCAATTAATTTTGTTGCCTGTGTGTATTTTTATTTTGTGAACTCTGAATTGTCACCCTTTGATCTGCAATGAATTTCAAGGTGAGAATATCGTACAGGTTTTAATTGAATCTTCAGTCAACAGTTTGAGTGTCTGTGATGGAGGCCTGAGGAGCATTTTTTTTTTTTTTTTATGGAGCTTTAAAGTTCGTCTTCAAGAAGCATTCAAAAACTCAACATTTTGGTATTTAAAGAGAACAAAGATACTACAAAAGCTGAAACCGCATTTAACCTTGAAGTTCTTGAGAGGTTGAAATTTATAGCTTAAATGAAAGTTGAACCAATGTCAAGACGAAGTGTCGTTCCACCTGCAGTCTTTGGTGTCTCCCGGTCAGATCACACATAGACATTGACTTAAACTGCAAGCCTCAGATTTAAGTAATTGTTCATTCTCAGTGTAATTTTGTTTTGTTTAGTTTTGTGTGTGTGTGCGTGCGAAAACTTTCAATATAATTTGATGCTTCACTTGGCATCAGGGCTAAACACAATAACCAGCCAATATGCAGGAATTCTGTTGTTCATATGTTATTGTAAATGAAAAAATAAATAAAAAATGAAAATTCTTGGAAAAGCAATAAGGACAAAGGCATTCAGATTTTTTGCAAAAACTTTTCCCAGTTTCCTGCAGAAACAGGGTCAAACGATGGACAAATAACTTCAGTGGATCAAGAAAAGTCTGTAATGTAAAGATTATATGCAATAGAAATGGTAGTAACTTGCTCTTTCGAATAAAAAAATCTTTTAAAAAAAAAAAGAGTAAAGATGGTATCATTGGCTGTTTCTGCTGCTCAAGATGAGAATATTTCTTTGACATGGTTCTCTCTGAAGGATGCAAGACATGCAGTAGGTTGAGAAAAGTATCTGCTGGATCTGGGTTAGGATTTTGTGTGGCTAGTAGGCCTCGACGACCACATGAGTTAGCAGCTTTTTAATGAGTAAAAGTGTTTTGGAAGTATTGAGCCTACGACACCAGAAAGAAGACTTGGATTATAACACACGAAGCTTTTGAGATTTTTGGATGGACGTTTTTTAAATGGTTTTGATGTTTTGAAACTGTGTCTCCATAGGTTGCCAGTAAAAGCAGCTAAAGTGAGTGGCGAGCATGTTTTTAAAAAAAATTTGTTTACCGTGGAATAATGCTTGAGGGAAAAAAATATATTCTTCAATTCAAGACATCCAAGGGTGAGTAACTGACACACAAATAATAGTTTTGTGGTGAAATATCCTTTTAGAAGAGTAGATATAGTTAAAGCATTCCAAGAAGTGAGAGATCTATCAAGAACAGATTTAGCCAAATAAGAATGTGCTTGGCAGGCACAGCAGGTTAAAATTTGCACTTTAAATTGGTGCTTTAAATCATTTATCATGCAAACATGTCTTTACATTCATAAAAGCTGTTACACAGTTAGGCATGAATTCATAATTTTGTTTTTATTAGTGGTTGTTCTGTGTTGTAGATGAAACCTGCGTGTCATTTCAACCAAATGTGCCAAATTCATGCAGTCCACCATGGGTGGATGAAGTGTTTGCCGGGTAAATACCTGCAGTGCAGTGTCACATTTGTTCTAAGTAACAGTATCTGGTTGTGATTGCCCTCTCAGATGCTCTCATGTCATTTGCAACAATTCTTGTTGAATGTTAAATCACGTTATGATGATTTCCTCTTTGTTCGCTTCTTCGCCCAGGGATCAATTCAGCTGCTGTTATTACCTTGTTACATTATTGTTATTGCATTATTGCGTCGTCACTAGATGCCTGGGTCACATGGGGACACAGAGCTGAAGAGACTGAGCTTAGCTTCGAAGACGTCTGTGCTTATTGCACCTTTAGTGAGAGACCACAGTTGGAGGTTATTGCCCAGAGTTCGATCAGATGATTGATACTACTGTCATATCTGTACAGTAAATATGTAACTTGAGACGTTAGCTGTTAAGCTAAGCATATAGACAGAAAGCAGGGTGAACAGCTAACCTGGCTCTGTTCAAACTGAGGTACCAAAATCAGCTGCAACCCTTCTAAAGCACAGTGATTTGCACAATATATCTCACGTTTAATTTGCATCATGTCTCAGTCTATTTTTTGATCATCTAATTTAATTTATGGCAAAACATTTTAGCATCCTTTATTTCATTGTTTTGGTTTAATAGCCCACAGCTGTCTCTCACTACTCTTATTAAGGGAGAGCTTATAGCTTTTCCATCTTTTCTGATCTATAAATGTTGTTATAATGTCAGATACTCATGTCAAACGATGTCAAAGTGTCACATAATGAGGTTCATGCATTTGGAGTGAGCCCTGCAGGCTGTTTCAGTCGGCTCTGCACGCTGTGATTTACAGTGTTTTTTTTAACAGTGTTTTTCCTGTGACATCAATGCGTGCTGGACTTCCTTATATGGACATGCCAGCTCGTGCACACAGCGCAGTGCCTGTTTTTTGTGGATTTATTCTGTCAACAAGCACATGAGCTGGATTAACAGTTTAACTGCTGCTAAAGGACAGTGCTATTCCCACGATACTTTGTCCCTTTTGAAGAGTGAGAAGCGCAAGTTGTAAGTAACATTTTATCAGTGTCCTAGCTGTGTTCATTTTGTGTCAGTCAAGGGGTCGTGAGTACAGTGGAGTTAGGAGGTGTGAGGAGGAAAAGGAGGAGGAGTAACCGACACAGACCATTTTTAGAGAAAATACAAAGAAGCGAGAGGGCGTGAGTCACAGTTTTCTGAAGATCTACAGACCTTATAGTTCGGTCAGTTGTGTTTAGCTGCTCTATTGGAGTCCAAAATCAAAATCAAAGACCTGAAAATGAGTGTAATAGCTCTCATTTAAACTAGGGTGACCATATGTCCTGATAAATTTGGGACAGTCCCGAATTACAAGCATCTGTCGTGGGTCCTGAATCCGCTTCATCAGTGATTCATCTAAAATTCTGTGCGTTGTATTCGGCTTTATATGGGAGAAAATACACAGACAAGAAGGTGGCATCAATCCTCTCATTTAGAGATGGAAAGGCCTCCATAAATGTTGAACAGCTCATTTAAATCTTTGTCAACCTGAACTCAAGTTCTTCTGCCATGAATGTGTTTGTCAATTCGATAACTTTAATGGAAAATCTCATGAGTGGTGTCACTGGACTGGTTCATCTCTCAGTAAAATCTCACCAAATTCAAAATCACTCTGAATATGTTGAAGCCACTTGTATACAGTAGCTAAGCCTGTCAACAGTTCACCAATACAAACTGTAAGATAGATGTGCCATAAATAAATGTCTTGTGTATGTTCTGGAGTTCATTCTGGAACATGTTTCCTGCAGCTGTAGTCTTTTGGGTCAGTACAGTCTGTTCCCTGTTTCAAAAGGTCCCTGATCACTTATGATGCACATAATGACACAAAAGGTAAAACTGATTCAGATCAGCACTCCCTGCTCTGAGAGGCAGCAGGAGAGGGAAGGTGCTGGTGACCTCTTTTGACTAGTTCATTCATTCTCTCTCCCTCTCTGAGCAAAGTGATCAATGCCGATCATGGAAATTGGGCCCTAAACCCTCAGTCCTGTAACTGCTATCTTTCATGTCTGCATGACACTCTCCATCCACGCATCCAATAAATGTCAAAAATTCAAAAGGACGTTGGTCTGCTCTCTCTTTTCTACAAAAGTGAGCACTTAAAAACACAAAAGGAAAGGAGGCTAGGTGTACCTGAAGCCCGTCTGCTGCTTTTTTGTGCAGTATACACAACTGACTTTTGCAATGTGAACCTATTGTGCTCAAGTAAAAAAAGTGCCACAGGCAGGCTCCCACAAGGCTGAGTTGCCTTGGCACTCAGAGAGGAGCTGCATACAAACTAAACCCTGCAGGGAAAACTAAATGAATAGGTTGATATGAATATGTTCTTAAAGCTAAATTGTCTTAACAGCTTGTGTGAACATGTTGTTTAAATTTTTTTAAATGATAATTGTGCTACAGAAGCTACAATGCAGAGCAAACAAAACAAAACAAAACACCAAAGTCCCCCTGAGAAGCAGTGAGGAGGACTGTAAGGATGTAAACATTTTGTAAATCAGCTTCATAGATGTGCAACGCTTCCTTTGTTAGACCACAGGAATAAAAAAGGGGAGAAACACTGGATGTATACCGAACTTGCTTACAACAAAGCACCACAAGGCGAGCTTGGTACACCAGACCCATTCACTTTGCAAATTAATTCGCTTCTTGAAAATGATTTTGGAACACTGATGGACTCGGGGGAGGGGGGGCCCTAATGTTAGAAAAAAAAATTGTTAAAGTGCCCTCTTGGTTGCCTCTATGTTAGCTGTAACATGATGAAGCACCTTCATCATGAAGGATGCCCTTCCAATGGACAAGACGCAGTTACCTGCCCAACGACTTTTTGCATGCTGGTGCCTCATCGCATACAACAACTGTCCTTTTTACTATTTTTGCCCCTGTCCCTCAAACATCCCGAGTACGCCAGTGTTTGGGAAACCTCCCATTCACAGCTGTCTTCACCCGACAGAAAACCTGATGGGCCAATTGGAACCGTTTATTTTAACTGGGGTGGGCTGTGTGCGATGACTCACTGAAGAGGGCTGAAGACAGCAGCTCTGGTCTGTACACCTGGAAGCTGACAGGAATCATTGATAGCCTAGAGACAGACGAGGAGCGGAGCTATTAACTTGATTTTTCCAAACCTAATAAATAATCAAAGAAGTTGTTATATTGTGTTGCTATATTGGCCATTTACGTCAGTTTAAGTGCTTTTTACCGACGTTTTTTTAACCATATCTGCACCGGCAGTGCATAGATTGTATAATTCCAATGTTCGATGCTTAAAGTATGCACTTTTTTTCATCCTGGCCGAGTTCGTTCGGCATGTGCTCCTTATAATGGTACACTATAAGTAGATCTGGCACTTTAACACTGAATCTGTCTTTTTATATTAACTGTCTTTCATGTGTTATTCATATGCACTTGCACTTTTTGATCTGTGTGTTTTGAATTGTGCACATCACTGTACTATTGATCATTATCAACATGCAGACTGACTGTTGGGTATATCCATGAGTGGACGTCTGACTCTATTGACCATACTGTGTTCCTGTTTTGTGTACATTAACTCTGTTTATCGTGTGATTTGTGATGTATTTTTTTAATATATCTCTCTATGAGATCTTGCACCCCTTTTCCAGTGCAGTATTGGCTGCAATTGACTCTGACTCTGGCAAACTTGTCATTTTAAAGGTCTTTAATTTTGTTACTACTGGCCTGTTTAGGCTGATCTTGCATGTTGAGACATAATAATGTAATCCAGTGATAAAACATCTCACCACCTTAATTCAGGCCTCTTCCTTACGGTCCAATATTGCCAGACTTATATACGGTTATTTCGTTATATTTACCATACTAAAAACATAAAAGCAATATTATCGAGGGGAAAACATTTGAGTTAAAATGTAAAAAAAATTGTGAAATAAAGATTCTTAATGGAGAAATACTTTGGTTTGTGCAGAGGGGCAAGAAAACATCACCTACAAGGTAAAACTGCTTTAACACATTGACATAGTTTTCATTTACTAAAGCTGTCCAATAGTTTCAGGGTGCTTTGCCATCTTGTATATTTAGGTGGCTTCAAGGCTGCGACTGATGAAATAACTAAGCAAGAAAGCAATGAATAAGTAAGCAAAAAATAAATTAACTGCATTTCAGGCATTCATGGAGTTGCTTTGCCTCTGAAAGAGTGTTTAAAAACAGAAGCGGCCTACGCAGACATTAATATTAAAGCCTTGAAATCTCCATGCTGTATATGTATTCATCCTGTTCTTCGCATGAAAAGTCTTGCTCCAACAAAACATACACATGTGCATACACATATACATTTACTGAAGGTTGCATTAAAGCCTACACAAACTCTAGAATATGATTACTAATATTTGGAAGATGGAAGTGAGCGACAGTCACAAAGCCCAAGGTTTCAGTTAAGTGTGAGAATTTATCAGTATGGCTCTACTCACTGCTAGGCGTCAGGGTTTCTTCCGAGGCATCATTTCTTCTTGCAATAGAATGAATTTGATCAGGTGAGGGTTTGATTAATTTATCTGCTCAAGTATTACTTTAATTACTCATTTTCTTTCAATTCCAGATCTATTCAGTGGCGCACTGCAGCATTACCAAAGCATCAAGGCCAAAGTTCAAATAATTTTAATTTTAATCTGTTTGTCAACTTGTATTAATGACACACTTATGTTTCAAAAATGTTTGCTCTCTTCTTCTCCTTGATTCAGTCCATAAAAAACACTAACAGCAGTGGAGACATGGAGCGTCCTTGCGGAAGTTTGCTTTTAACCAATGCAAGGAATGCAAAGATGGCTTTTGATCGGGGTGCTCATTGAACACAGCTACGATTTGGCATCCCTGTCTAGCGATACATACCGCAGGATACATTAGGGAACACATGCAGTCGTGGGCTAGTTCCAGATCTGCAACAAACATGCAAAGAGGATTATCAAACCCTACACAACCTCCAAGTGCCCCCTCCATCACATGCAGGAGAGTGTGAGGCTCGTCCACTTTTCCACAGCAGATTACGCATGTTTTTACCCCGAAGGTTCATCACCTGCTCCCGCTCTTATTTCCATTACCATGACAACAGTGGTGCATGCAGATGCAGCAGCCAGTAGCTCCCTCAAACTTGGCCTCATTTTTGTTTTAAGTTGATTTTTTTAGACCTTTTTTTGCATTTTTTGTAAGCATGATTATTTATGACAAACTAATTCATCAAGATGGCAAAAACTGTGCAGGTGGTGCTGGATTTAGTGAACTTGACCTTGAAAAGATCACTGCCAGCAGCATTCCCCAAATACTGTCCAACCAACTGGACCAAACATTGCTGCAAGCACTCCAACATGAGAGGGGAGAGAGCAGGGATCAAAGCCTTGCTAACCCAGCTTGGACATAGCCTACTTCAGACGAATGTCTGGTTGCTGGAGAGCATTAGGATGAAACAAAACTCAGGCTAACTGAGCAATGGGCAATCAGAAACTGCTGCCACATCTTTACAGAGACCTGGCTTCAAGTTTACACCAACATCCCAGATCAAACTATTGCTTTTGACGGTGGACCTCATTCAGAGTGGACAGAGAGACTTGTTAAGAGGAGGGAGGGAAGTATCGTCTGCCATGTCTAGTCTACTACTACAGCCCACTACAATGGCACTCACCCCCATTTTGATAAAGTGCTTTGAAAAATTGTTTTCCCAGCACTTCAAGAACAACATCTCAGCCAGCCTGGGACCTCCCCAGTTTGCATTCAGACCCAACAGATCCACAGAGGGGGGACTGCCCATTGTTCCAACACCGCATTATTATGACCACTCAATGGTCTAACAGTGCCCATTGGTATGACAGCCCCGCTGCTCCGACCATACACCAGTCTCTCTCATCCGCAGCTGTCTGATTTCATTTCATTCATTTCGGCTACAGCCTACAATTTGGTTCTGTCTAGGCTACCGTATTTTATGTTCCTGTTCCTTTCGAATAATTTGTTTTACAACATTTGAGTCTATGATTTTTGTAATTTACTTTCCCCCCATGGTTAAGATTAGGAAAAAATTACAGGGATAGGATGTAACACAATCGTTTCACGCAGTGAGTGGGTACAGACAAGGCACAGGCCATAAACCGACTCTGTGGGGGCCTACGACTGATAAGTGTATTGTTGAACTATTGTTGGGGCGCTGGACCAATGGGTAATGCATTGGCGAAATAACGGGCTGTTGGACCATTGGATGTCGGACCAATGGTGCATTTGTTGGACGGTTGAGTGGTAAGAATAATGGAAAGTCAGAACAATGACTAAAGTTAGACTAGACAAGACTAATAACTAGTATGATGCTGTTGATTTCAACTCAGCATTTAATACAGTCTCCCCCATGAAACTGATTGGCAAACTTAACACTCTGGGCTTGAGAACCATACTATGAAACTGGATATTGGACTTCCTCACCAACAGACTCCAGACAGTCTGGATTGGTGATTGGTGGATTGGTGGATCCACTCTACTGCTCACCATCGGAGTACCACAGGGTTGTGCTGCACACCATCGTGTTCTCTCTGTACACCTATGCCTGCCACACTTGACATAGAGAGAACACAGATGGTTGCAGACTCAACCATCATCAGCCAGAAATCAACAGCCTCGAAGAGTCACACACCCTTTATTACAGCACATCAGTGGAAATGAGCTTGTCCTGGTGGACTGTTAAAGCTATCTGGGGATC
>JAQFJB010000022.1:3600524-3614078 GCA_029874875.1 Naso minor
TATGAGGAAACATCAAAAAGGCAGGGTTGTTGTTGGCACATGGTCGAATACTTGACTCTGATTTGTCAATCACGGCATTCTAAGGTCTGTCATTTCTGTATAGCAGACCATTGCTATGAATAACAGACCGTTGTAAAGGACGCTGTTCTAACCTTATCCATGGGCTACGGTGGTTCACAACTTCTGCCCTGTTTCCCAACCACGGTCTAGATCCAAAACAGGAAACAGCTAATGTTAACACTACGTTGCTATGCGAGCAATCCCGAATCGAATGGACTATTTTTTTAGGGGAAGAAATAAAATATTTTTATGTCACTAGAATAATAAAAATAAAAATATTTAGTGTCATATTATTTATCTCTTTAGTAAGTAGCCATGTAATAAGCAGGATAATGTCCAGTTAGCCAGTCATTATTGCGAAATAATGACTGACTCACTCTGCATTATCTCCTACATATCCTGTAGTAAACCTTAACTGCTAAATGTCCTCACAAGGGAGGAATGTCCTCACAATGATGGTTCAAAGCTAAAAATTGTCTGCACAAGGATAGCAATACAAGTACATACACACACACACACACACTGACATACACTTCACACTGCAGGCTTGTGCAGGCACTGGCAAGGGGCAGAGCATGGGAAGTGTGAACAGTAGAAGACCAGACAGAATGACATGTGTTCGCCCAAGGAGCTGGCACTATAATTGTGTGTATGTATGTGTGCATATGTTGGTCTGTGAGTGTGGCGTGTACTGTGCCAACCCTGCTGTTTACCGTGGGGGATTTTAGAAGAATTGTAGGCAGCTGGCAAACCCCTTCAGTTTCTCTCTTTTCTTCCCAAATCTGTTGTAACTGTGTGTTGTAGACGAGGTCTCTCTCTGTCTGTCTGCCTCTCATTCACTTGCTCCATTTATGTGCATGTGGATTTGATGTTAGGCTTCCACAACAGCTTAACAAAATAGGCAATTTCCTACATGAAAAGAAGCAATAATTTTCCTCTTGCAGCGGAGATACAGGCCTTCAGTGTGTTGATCAGAAGTTATGACAGCACCAAGAAATTTTCTTGGTAAAATACGCACTTAATAACAGCATGAATCAGAGGAGAAATGTTTGTTTCCTTTATGTTTACCCTGTTTTTGAAATCAAGTTCTAGGCTGTAGTGGTCACTTGTGTTAAATCCAGACTTCTGGACAATTCTTAGCAGCACACTGTACTGATACAACTGGACAGGTTTCTGACTCAACAGTGCGGCTGGAAGTCATTGCAGCTTGCAAATCAAAGCAAACTATTTATCTATCTATCTATCTATCTATCTATCTATCTATCTATCTATCTGTATTATATATATATACATATATATATAATGACTAAAAATGACATAAATAGATGTGATGTTAAGTCTTCCTAAAAGTTTTGATATGGGAGAGAAATATCAGACATTTCAACCAGGGCCTGACCAATATATTGGTTGCGTATCGGCTCCATAATATCGTTATCGGCATCGGCCCCAAAAATCCCATATTGTTCGGGCCCTACTTTCAACCCACAAAGCCACGTTACAGGAACAAAAAAATGTAATGTGGTGGTATGACTTTAAAAAATGCCATATTTATATGTGGAAGTAGTCTCCTCCCATCTGTCTACCACTCTTCGTAGGCAGCTCTTGCCGTGGTGACAGCGTCACAACATCTTTGTGAATACGTAACAGCTTGTGGAGAGTTTTTTGGCTTTCGGTTGTTTCGCTTAGCGCGACTGCTCTACACTCATACCGCACAAGGTGAAACACCGGTGACATTATGATCGTTCACATGGATTAATTTTGAAAGGGCAACAACCAATGAGGACAGAGTAATGGCTGTCTGACCAATCTGAAATTTGGCCGACTTGCTCTCTCTCACTCACTCACTCACTCAGTGACAAACAGGGCTTGTCCACTTTTGGGTTTTAACCAATAAAACCAAAAGCTGCTTTAGCATGTAGCCATTTTATATGAGCCACCAATGTAAAGTTGTATGTAAAGTTGTTGCACACAACTTCAATCACAACTGACACAGCCCTTTTTTTTCTTCCGTTTTAGGGTTCCTGCTGTCCAGCATTGGGTTTTGGACCAGCTCGCAGAGTTGTCTACACTCTACCAACCACTTTCAGAGTTATCATTGATTGTTGACATTTGGGATTAATAGTGTAGAAGCAAAGCTAGTATTTGCATCAGATTAGAGTGTCCAAGACTAGCTTTCCCCACTGGAAGTTCATTATTTCCATTAGTGTTGACAGTAACATTAGTTTACGAATTTTATCACGTCAAACTATTTGTATTAACGCTGAGTTTACATCGGCTAGTTAACGTTAGCTGCCAGTATGGAGCGCAGTAGCTGGAGTGGCAGTGAGAGTGCAGGAGAGGACATGGACAGACTGAGTGACTCAGGAGGAGATAAGACCATGGACGGGGACCCTGAGGGGGTCTGGAGCCCGGACATCGAGCAGAGCTTCCAGGAGGCCCTGGCCATCTACCCGCCCTGTGGAAGGAGGAAGATTATCCTGTCAGATGAAGGAAAGATGTATGGTGAGTAATGGAAGATTTAAAAAGTTTTTGGTTGTAAACTGCTGTGGGACTGAAGAAGGGAAACTTGATAACTTTATAGAATGCCAGAGAAAGACCAAGGCCTATCTCAGATTGAGGCTTTTAGAAATCGACAGCAAAATCCCGAAGTATTTAACTTGAATTAAATGAAACGGAGAAAGCAGTGAATTTTGTCATTGCAGAGGTTAAACCAGTAAATCTAAGGTATTCTCCCAGATTTTTATATTTTATTAAATGTCAAATAGTTGCTAATTAATTTCCTTGAGTGATTGATCAATTAGAGGACCAGTTGTGTGATGCACTACAAGTGTTTGAAATATTTCTCCGTCTTTTATTGAGAAGGACGAAGATTTTAAATGGAGCTAAAGTACGTGACATAGCAGAGGACACTTGTTTATGTATTTATATGGTAATGTCAGCCTGTCGAAAGTTTTCACTGCTGCGGTACAACAGACATCTTTGCACAGTGTTATAAACACATCTGCTGACTGGCGGAGTTGAAGTCTGTGCTGTGGTGTGCCAGACAGTGAAAATTACTGAAGTGACAGCTGAGTGTAAGAGCAGCATGTTTCAGAGACACGGAAAGAAAGACAGGTGATCTGTAAAGAGAGGAAATAGAAGTGTGCTGTAGGTAAATTGTGTGTGTGTGTGCATACAAGAATGAGCGTCACACTGACAGAGAAAGAGAGAGTATATGTACTTGTGTGTGTGTTGTGTGTGTGCGTGTGTGTGTGTGTGTGTGTGTGAACTAATAGAGTGATGAACAGATGGTCTTCTGGCTGCCACCAGCTGCGCCTCCCTCCCTTCTCTCTTTCACTCTGTTTTTCTTCTCTCTGTATGCAGAGTGCACTCCAGTGATTTCTTTATGGCACTGCTTGGGTTTTAGGCTTCTGAGTATGAAGTAAAATTTCAGACATTTGTATGTGGACACCTGAAGATTGCAATCGTACATATAAGTGTTGAATATGTCCAATGTAGCCACAGTGGCACTAGTGAGGTCAGGCGCTTGGTGGCACGGCTCAAAGTCTGTTTTCACCCCAGTGTTGTTTGATTGGGATGAGGGCAAGGCACTGCGCATGTCTGTCAAATTCTTTCACAGCAAACTTGTGAAACTATGTTTTTAAAGCTGCACTAATCAATATTATTATATTAACAATGGGGAAAAATTGTGTAAAATTTGGTTGCTAGTAGTAACAAAACCACAAAAATTATTACCCACCTTTGCAGTTACCATAGACCAGGGGTTCCCAAACTCCTCAGCTCATGACCCCCAAAATAAGGGTGCCAGAGACTGGCGACCCCCATCAACCCTGGAGATGGCATACAACATTCTGCAGGTTGCACACATTCACAGACACACACTATAAGGCCTATGCAAACACAAACATACAACAGCCTAGTGGCTATAATATTGTATTCTATAGTATTTTAAGGAAGAATATAACCAGAATTCATGCAATAATTTGTTCATATTAAATTATTTTTTAAAAGGTTTTTGGTTTTTTGGAAGACATCTTTGGACACCCTTTTGTGTCGCAGTGTGTTGTAACACATTATTAGGTGTGTTATGGTTAGGCAAGGTGGGAAATTAAAAAAAAGAGGTCTCGACAGATAGAACATGGAAAGTTTGCACTCTCCGCATTCTACCTGTGTATTCTTTTTCTGCTTGAGATTGGCTCACTCACGGACTAAACATGGAAAAAAGAAAACAAAGCTCCTTACTAACCTTAACTGTGATAACCAAAATGTAGGGGAGGAAGAAGGCCTTCTGAAAGCTGTCGGACAGTTAAAGGATAAATATTGTCTAAATAAATGAGGCCAAACCAGGAATAATAAACACAGGTTAGCTCCATTTAGTTTAAAACTCAGGATGTACCACACAGTTGAAATACAGATGTGCAAAAGCCACACCGATACTAAAACTCCTGTTAATGCTCCTTGGTGTTATTGATTAGTCATTAATCAATCAGTCTTTTCTGTTCTCTGCCTCGACGGCATGTTCAATGCAGTTTGTTTACCTTGTTGACTTTGTGTCCAAGTTGTTGACACGTGTATCACTGTGACCTAATTGAGTTAGATCACAGTGTCTGTTTCCAGAGGCAGAGCAGGAGAGGCAAAATGGCGAGAAGGGATGAGCAGCGTTTGGCACCGAGACCAGGAGGTTTTAATCGTTAGCAGAACATCTGTGCAAACCAGAGTTATGAAACAGTGTCTAGATTTTTTTTTCTTTTTCTTTGGTTAATAGTGCAGACACGGACTAGGATATGTTTTTGCAGTCTTTTGCATGAGAAAATTTGAATTATGTTTTTTTTTAACTTGCTAAATGCACACTCTCTATAAGCTACTTCAAAAACTTTGCATTATCTGTTTGTTATTCAGACCAAACTCCAGTGCCATTAATGGTGATTTTATGGTGTCCGTGCGCTACATTAAAGGAGTATTACTACAAAGAAGAAAGGAGAAATATCTGATAGGTAAAGCACCTATGTGGGTCAAAAAATACCACTGGCTGCAGGGAAATTGACTGAAACCATGAAGAAAAGGAAAAAGTGCTGGGATAAATGGGGGAACAGCGTAGAAAAATCTAAAATGGATCAGTATGAAAGCGGGAGGGAATGAAAAGGTTAATTAACAGCGCTAAAATCCTCAGCAAAGGTGCAGCTAAGGTACATTGTAATGGCCGGATTGGCCGGCTTGGTCCCCTACAGAAACAACGCTGCTGTCACATTGTATGAAAATTGAGATTTAATTTCCTCCATCTGGAAGTGATGCATTTGTCACTACAGGTATAAAACAGCTAAATCTTCAGCCAAACCGTTTGCAGTTGGCATGCATTGTGGGTAATACAGGTGCCAGGTTTTGACAAGGAGGAAGAATGCATGGATTGAAAAGACGATATCGGAGACGGTTAATAGGAGCCAAGACCGCCACCTAATCGTTCATTTCCTGTATCAGTGTCACATGGGTTTCGCCATGGCCCCGCCCCTTTAGGAGACCGAAAGCAGTCTTTAGTCCATTAGAACGTGATCACAGATTATGACCAATTCTTTTACCGCATCATCATCACCAAGATACATATTGGACCCATTTTTCACAAGGCACATATCTTCTGAACATTCTGACACAAAAATGTCATTTTTCAGACACGCAAATCAGGAGAAAATTAACTTTGTTGGAGACCTGTCTCTGTCTCAGATACACATTCTTGCGAGATTTGGGAACCGGTGCTTCCCTCCTTGTTTCACAACGGACATAAACGGACATTTAAATGGTCTTATGGGTAAAACCATGAATTAAAAGTTAAAACTTACATCAGAAAAATATTATGCGATGCAAAATCCATCTGCTTTAATCCATTCACACAACAGTGGTGGTTCCTCTGCTGTGTCTATGGGAGACGTGAATCTGCCCACTCAGGAGACGGGAAGTGTGTACACCATTTCACACCATTGGCGCAGCGTAGAGTCGGGGATCTTGTGTTATATTAACTATCTTTGACAGTGTCTCTGACACATCAGTTTTGATCCAACAACGTAACAGGAGTGCCATGCTATATTGTTGTAGAAGCCAACACATTCTTATTCTTTTTCTTCATCTTTTGGAAGCCAAGCAGTGTTTCTGTCTCTTCGTATTCTCCTGCCATTAGAGTCTGTGGTAGCCCAAAGAACCGCATGGTTAAACAGCTGTAAATTTTGGCACAACGATCAGGGACAGTGTCCTGATTCTTGTCACCAAGTTTCATGCCAAACACTCTAGCGCCACCAACAGGTCAAAGTCATGAGTTTATGAAAAAATACAAAAAAAGTGTCACCAGCTTCACATTTTTATCAATCTTCACCAAAATTGGCATAGATGATCTTCAGACCAAGCCTCACAAAAGCTGTCAGAGGGATTTTTCATTTTTGAAAGCATTTGTCCGTCACAGCCAATCGAAATCTGTGATGAGTCAGTCAAACAACGTTGGAGGGTGTTTATGCATGCAACCTTTGAACCGTATGGTGAAAAAGTTTGGAAATTTGATACACCGATCAGGAACAGTGTCCTCATTCTTGTCATTAAGTTTCATGCTCCCGACTCAAACACTCTAGCGCCACCAATGGGTCAAATGTGGACTGCATTTATGATTTTATGAAAAGGTCAAAAAATGTTTCACAGGCCACACACATTCACCAATCTTTACCAAAATTGGCACAGATGATCTTTCAAACTTAAGATGGATTTCTGATTTTCAAAAGCGTTTGCCTGTCACAACCAGTTTACCCTCTCATTGCTGCTTGTAGCTATATTCTTCTTCTTCTTCTTCTATTTTATTTTCTGATTTTACACTATAGTTGCGACACATCCCATCTATATTACAAACAAAACAAATATATCAATTAAATTTTAACAAGTTTCATCACTGTGCTGTTTCAATAAATACAGTTTGAAGAAGTGATTGTTAAAAAGAAACTGTTTCTTTATTAAACCAGAACATACAGTAAAAATAATCAAAAATGTTAAACTACATAAGGTTTTCCCTCCCCACAGTTCTTCACAAAGAAGTTACACACATTCATTGTAACTGCTAACTGCTGTTTGATCTTTTGGTATAAGGTGATGTCACCACCTGTTGCACTCGGCAGGTAACATCATCTGTTGGCACAAAATGTCCAGGCTTTATGTACTGTTTGAAGGAATTGGCTCTGTTGGAAAAAAATGAAAGATTAACTGTTCAGGTGTTTTTAAACATCATACCTGATAAAATTGCGCTACCTACTGTAGATAAACAAAACCATCATGTGTGATTGGTCGTCTTTGGGAGGTGCACCACTGAAGTAGATGGAGACCAAACAAATGAGATCTCAGGCTTGAAGTGTCCTGTGGATGCTGTAAGTTCCTACACGGCATTAGTGAAGCCAGGCTGTGGGCCAGAATTTGGCTCCTGTGGTCTCTGAGGTCTCTGAGTACACAACAATACACAACAATACACCATTCCTCTGCAGCCTTGTTAGCGAGCGCGGCGAGTGAGCTTTGAACTTACTCTGAAAGGGTTTTGGAGCTATTCTGTAAAGCAGCTGAAGCTCTTAATCACTCTGCTAACTGAGGTGGGGGACAGTGAACTTCTGCAGTAATACTTTTTTGAGAGGACTGGAAAAGAAAAGAAAATATTTCCAAAATGGACAGGATGCTGCAGGTTTGGGTAAATTGCAGTCTTATTCTTACAGGGTTCTCGATGCCAAGCGACAAATCAGTCAATATTTTGTCACTAATTTGCTGTTGCTAGCTTGTGAAAAGTTTTGCATATCTCTCTATTTTCAGTGATCTGTGAATTTCCTCCTCTCATCACCTCATTTGGACTTTTACAACAAATGTAAATTAACTAACTCTTTGATTATATTGTCTTATCCTAAAACTGCTTCTTGTTTTTTGTGGATCCTTTTTCATGTCCTGGAATCTTTATTGGCTGGTCAAAAATCTCAGAAATAGCAATAGAATTATGTGTTTTTCGAGTGCGTTGTCTCCCTAAATATCTGCTCACTCAGTGTGGCTTCAGCCTACAGATAGAGAGGGGGTGGGGGTGGGGGTGGGGGGGATTGTTGCTTCTGTTCGTCACGGTTAATGACCATCTGACTTTGGCCTTGAAGTCTTTCACTGGGCAAGTGGGGAGAGAAGGAGAGACACAGAGAGAGAGGAAGAGGGAGGGAGCAGAAGGGAAGCCCATTCACTACAAGAGGGACAGAGGAGGGGAAAAATGGAGACAGCCAGAACAGAGGATGGATGGAGGCACCGTGTGCGTGTTTGTGTGTGTGTGTGTGTGTGCTGGAGAGTGTTTGAAAAAGAGGGAGGGTGAGCGCGAGGGATGTGTGCTGCAGGGTTAGTGAAGGATGATAATTCACCGTTAAGCCTCCTAGAAAGACCAGCTGGCCCCTCTGGAGTCAGATGTCAGCCTCCGCAGCCAGGACTCACTCTGTGTGTGTGTGTGTGTACTTGTGTGTGTGTTTGTGTGTGTTGCTTCTTATGCATGTATATGCATGTACGTGTGTGTGCGTGTGTGCTGTCCTCAGTCGCAGCTTTTGACTGCTAGAAGGAAAACACCTGCATTGGGAGCTGTAGATTTTATCAGTCTAAGCTCTCTATCTCAGCGAGAGTGGGATTGGTCAGAACACACGTGCGCGCGCACACACACACCATCACACACACACACCATCTGCTAGTTAGTTAGGGCTATTGTTGCGAGCCATTTGGGTAATGTGTAGAGGTTGGCTTTGTGCTGATCTTGACCATCAGTTGGCCAGCTGGCCTGACTTTGGTTTTCCACTTGGTCGGAACAGAAAACAGGCCAGGAGAAAACCCAAACCAAACTGAGCCTCGCAGCCCCAAACATGCTTGTTAGCAGATAAAATAACAGTCAGATTAGACAAATTTCCTAAAACATCTGAAACTGACTGCCATCTTTGACTTTTGAGGACTCTAAAGCTGTTACTTGGTCAGACTTTAGAGGCATGGTAGTGCAACACTGTATCTGTCAACTAATATACACCTGTTTATATATAAATGAACACACAGACACACACACAGACACACACACCTCTGTTGCAGGTTTTCTAGATGTAACGCTGTGGTTTTCTTCTTTTCTCTCTCTGTCTCCCTCTCCCTTGCTAATCTATACTAGCCAGGTCATGCTGAGTCTGCTGTGCTCCCCATTGAATGGGTTGAATTATTCAGCATTGTAAGCGTGTGTGTGTGTGTGTGTGTGTGTGTGTGTGTTTGTGTGTGTGCATGCGCGTGTATGTGCACACACGTAAGCATGGGTACAGCTGGCCTGCTGGGTCCTTTAATCAGGGAATGGCTGGTCTGCATGAATGCCTGTATTGTTGGGTCATGTGTATTCAGGGCCATGGCGTGTGTGATTTTGTGTGTGTGTGTATGTGTGGAGGGCTCAACAGGGGTATCGGTGATTACGATGCCACTATGTGAAACTGCATGTCACAGGGTCGCTGGGTCAATAGCACTAAAGCAGGCACTGAGGTGTTTTTCAGGGTCATATGATTTCTGCCTATAACTGTCTGTGAGAAAAAAAGGTGGTTCAACTCGGGTCGCAAATGAATGTGAGACTACGGTAAGTAAATGATTTTGTGTGTGTGTGTGTGTCTGTGTGTTGGAGAAAAGACAGCATGCATGTTTAATTTGTATGTTCCGTGTCTTTTCTCTCCAGGTCGAAACGAACTGATAGCCAGATACATCAAACTCCGAACGGGAAAGACGCGGACAAGGAAACAGGTAATAAAGGGAGTGTGCGTTAAATCCAATCACAGTGTGAGTATCACAGTATGCATCAGTGCGTATCACATTATAGAGGTATAATGAAGGAAACGGTGCTAACTGATCTGGTGAAAAGACAATAGAAAAGTGGACCTGTCTTTTCAAATAATAAATCACCACTTTAATCACCACTGAAAAACTTCAATGCATATGAATCTCATGGAATTGCAGTGTTTGTTTGCAGTGTCTGCAGTGCTCAGTAAGAAACAGTTGCAGTAGGTGACAGTTAGCTTGCTGACGCTGGTAGCTATGGCTAAATCATGGTCGCTTCAGGTGAAATGTACAGAAGTTTCTGTCACTGGTTTGTTCGTTTTGTTGTTAAAAATATTATTTTTGGTTTGCAAAGCTCTGAAACCTGACAGGTGAGAGTTAGCTCTAATTATTGATGCAGTTATGTGCACAGCACTTGTAGCAATGTTGTATTTATTTCTACTTGTATAGTCTCCTGCTGGTCATAACTTATAAGAATACATCATGATTTAGTTGTAGATTATAATTTAACTTAGAGTGATACACCAACTTTTTTTTCTGTTTTTGTTATTTAAGATCAATACCATTCTTTCGACTGTGTGTGCAGTAACAAGGAAGAGAGGGGCAGAGCTCGCCCACCGCTAATTAGCTTAGCACAAATACTGGTTGTTAATGGGAGGTGCTAGCCTGCCCCCACCTTAAGTCATCAAATAAACTTAAAAATGAGAATATATCACCAATCAATAAAAACTTGGTAGGTAAAAACAAGATAGAGATTAAATGTGCCATCAGCAAAAAAAGATAAAAGGAAAAAACAAAATTTAAAAGTGCAAATATCAATAAATAGTCAATAAATAATACTGAATTTTACTCCTACATCATCAGAGATGTATTGTTGTGACTTGTTGATCTCACTGACGGCTGCTGGGACAAAGCTGTACTTGTATCGCTTGGTTTTACAGACTGGTACTTTTTACCTGCGTCCAGATGGGAGAAGCTGAAATTCACCATGTAAAGAGTGGGAGTCTTCTCTCAAGCAAGATCCAGCTATCCTCTGCAACTGTCTAGTGTACAGGGATTCTGGGTTAGACTGTGTCTCTCCAGTTAGCCTAATAGACCACTTCACAGTTTGATTCAGACAACTGTTTTTAAGAGACAGGTTCCCAAACCATGACACCAAGCAAGAAGGTAGTGACCACCCAAAGACGTGCACCCACTGCATGTCATCGTGGCAGGGGTGTCCACACATGCACACACACACGCTCAAGGTCCCTTCAACATGTAGCTCAGAGCCAGGAATTGAAACAGTGCTCAACCTCCTGAGTCACAGCCATCAGGTGTGGCCACATCACTGATATGCACAGCAGAAGTAGTTCGGAAATATATGAGGGCTTTTGTGCTTATCATTAGTATGTCATTAAAAGAGTTCAATTTACCCTCGTAAATGCATTTGCTCAGATTTCTCGACAGAACATAAAGGAGCATCATCTGTATGTATCTCAGTTCTTGGCCTCTGTTCCCAGATGTCTTTTTGGTCTTTCCAAAGATGCACATAGATGGGTCTATTCACTGTTGTCAGGGGAGTAGTGTGTGTGTGTATATTTGTGTGTGTTTGTGTACTCAATAGTCCTTTCATAACCATGGCAACTCACTGTTTGTTCCTTCCCTCTCTCTTTTCTGCCCTCCAACCCCCCTTCCTTTTATCTTCTCCTCCAGGTATCCAGTCACATCCAGGTCTTAGCCAGAAGGAAGTCCAGGGAGTTTCAATCCAAACTAAAGGTGAGAGGGGTAGTAATCTATTACATTTCCATGTTTCGTGTCGAGTAAATCTTCATTGTAAAAAAAAAAAAAAAAAATCTCAGGTAAAGAGGAGGTGGTGAAGATGTGGTTTTTATTTCCCGATGACTCTCATGGATGAGCAGACTCAGAGCTCTAACACACTGATAAGCAAGTGACCTCTGGTAAACAAACTGTTCAAAACTGGACACGGAAATCTTTAACAATGTTGTTTAAATGAAAGACTCTTGCCTTAGTGCAGTGCTTGTCAAAGCATTTTTAACTGGAGAAGCAACTTACATGTATTGAAATTTCCACGTTGAGTTTTAGGGAAATAAACGTCAGCCTGAAAGCAAACATGTATTTGTTAATTTTCCCTACATAACTCAAATTCATTCAACTTATACCCCTTTTCCACTTTTCAAAATAAACCCTTTGTTAACCTGCTATGATCGGGGTTTCGGGTCAGTTGATCCATCTCACCTGGGCTTTTAATGTAAACGTAAGACCTGAGTGAACACACTCATTTCTGACATATTTCCCAGTGCCTTTCTTGTCCTTCTTCATCCGGTGCATCATGTCATTCAGGCGCGGCGCAGGATTTAAATTTTCGATGGACTTTACGATTACAGAAGACCAATGAACACAGAGCTGAAAATAATTCCTGCCTGACTTGTGTCTCTGTAAGCAGAGGGCGTTTCTGTTGAGACAAGTTTATAAGTTGACAGTGCAGTGTGCCGCTCTCTCTCTTGTTAAAAGTCAACCTAGCTCACCCAGCACACCACTCTCTCTCTCTCTGCATTCAATTTAAACAAATAATAATCCAGTCAGATCATCCAACATACAGAGATTGCTCTGTAGCTGTGGGCAGAAGAGTGCAGCACGCACAGGTTAATTTGTGACTCAACAGTTTATGGTACTCATGACTCATATTCCACTCTGCAGTCGGTTACAATATTGTTATGTCACTTCTACTCTGACATAAAGACAATTTGAACACCTCCACTTTCACACAAGCTGTAAGCAAAACAAACCCACTGTGGAGCATTTCAACCCAGATTCAACTTTTTTAAAGAGTGACACACAGATTAATATCTGATACATTTGCATTAATCATAGTTAATATTATTTTTTTAAGTTTGTCTCACACATCTCAACAATGTTTCCACACAATACAGCTCACACTCTTTCATCAAATATGACGCTTCACACAAAATTCACAGACGGGTTGCCTCTCTTGCAGGAAGTAGGAATGGGGTCGTTTGACAAATTTTAGTGGGTCTACCCGCATTTAAAAAACCCAGTAGACCTGCTAATTTTGATGGAAGAGGGGTACTAGTTTCACTCTGTTTTTCCCCCCTGATCATGTGTTGCCCCACCTGCAATGGCTCTACCAGTGGGACCACTGTCTGTACTTGACTACAAAATGCAGAAAAGCAGTTTGAATGCAGTGTATGTCTGTGGATTTGTGTCTGGATGGATGCCTGTCACAATGACTCCAGTAACCTTGGTGTCTAATCAGGCCTGTTTAGGGTTTCACCCACCCCCTCTTTCTTCCTGTCATTCCCTTATATCCTTACATTCATTCATTTGTTCCTCCTCTCTTCCATCTCTCGTTTTACACTCTCCACCCTCTTTTCAGTGTATTAATCTCTCACCCTCCATGTCTCCTTCTCCCTCTGTCCCTCTCTTTTCCTTCCTCACTGTTGGTTGTAATTAACTTCATGTAAGGCAACAAAGGAGCACTTGTTTATCGAGAGGATCAGTCAGAACTCTGAACAGAGACAAAGCGAGGATTAAACTGATGTCTGCTGTCACACAAGAAATGACAGATAGTTGATTAAAGTTGATACTAAAGGTAATTTTTATCTGTATTGAACCAGTATACAGTATACCAAAATGTTATTGATGATACAGTTTACGTGC
>JAQFJB010000022.1:3766138-3779507 GCA_029874875.1 Naso minor
TTATAGTGCTTGTTTCTTTATTGCTATTTTTTTTTTGCAGTGTTGGTTTCTTTGTAAAGTAGCATGTGCGGTTTATAATTTCTTTCACAAGGAGAGGATCCTACAGCAGGATTTGAACTCTCAGATCATAGACGACTTCACTGCTCACCCAGCTCTGCCAGAAAGACTGCAGACTATTCATAATATCCAATGTCCAATTAAGCATATTTCTATCAGAATATGACTCATTCTAGTATTTTTTATTGACACAGTAGGATTTTAAGTCTTATGTGACTAAATAGCATCAATGATAAATTATTAAAATGTGTTTGTTGCTGGAAAACATCAGACTCTCATCTCTGTGACCGGATTATTCATGATGCAGATTTAAAGAAATAGTTCACCCAAAATTAAAATTCAGTCATTATCTACTCAGCCTTATGTCAATGATAAATCAGGTGGAGTTTTTTAGTCCACAAAACACAGCTGGAGTTTCACAGGAAAAAGGCATTGCAGTTATCTTTCAAATAACTGATGGGAATGGTGACCAAGTTTAAAACATAAAATAAATGCAGAATAAAATCTTAAAAAGTCTCTTTTGCTCATCTGAAATAATACAAGTGTCTTAAAGCCTCAACACGTTGTTTTGGAAAACATCACTGAAGCCATGTGTTTAGTCTCACTGTTCACTGTAGCCCTTTGTCCAGGTCGGACTGCAAGATATTTTTGTCGGTTAAAATGTTCACTATGTCAGATTAGGCAATTAAAGAGTCATAAATTCTTGCCATGCTGTGGCCGAGGCACATGACAGACTACACGTTGCTCCCTGATCTATCATCATTTGTAGTTCACGAAGTGCATGACGTCACTGGCAAGAAAGCGCTCGCCACTGACTACTACTGGCAAGCTGTTGTGGGAGGTGAACAAAAAATCAAATATGCTAGTTTTTCTGCCGTGAGGTCGTGAGGCGTCCTGGATGCGTTGTTGGCTGTCGTCCATTATGACACCCTACGTGAGATGAAATCATTGATTGTTGCGCCCCAATGCTTGCCCATTGATTGTTTCTGAGCCCACCCGACGCCCTACATCTTCCCGCTCGGGCTGTTATCGGGGTGATCTTGTGTAGTCTGACCTCATCATTACAGACAGATTTCAGTCTGCACAGGCCTCTTAAGTAGAAGTTAAATAAATTTATAAATAAATTAGATCTCTTGTGTTCTTGCCTGGAAAGACCTCCACTCTCTGGACACTTCCTCTTTATGCTGAACACCCAGGAGGATTTCTGTATCTCAAAATGCAATGTATAATGTGTGGGAGCATGTTGGAGGGAGGGGGGCTGCAGAGAAATACATGGCTGCCCTCCTCATGACGGCTGTCAGTTGCTGTTAGTCTTGTTGTTAATTCTGCTTATGCAGACATGTAGGTGTTCAGCCACGGCTGAATTTGAATACACTCCCACACACTGTTGCTTTGCACTGTTTATCTACCCATTCCCATTTTGACAGATCACTGAGGATACAACATTCAACCAGCGAGGGACCTATTTAATTCTTTTAGTCAGTCATTTACAGGAAAAGCCAACTCAACACTATCAACCTTTATTGCTTAAGAGACTCTTTTACTCAAATCTTTGAATACAAAGTCTAATTACTGGGTTTCAACGACTGGGGTTTACTGTTTTGCAAATGTGTGTGTGTGTGTAGGACTGTAGCTACTGCAAAAGGAAGACATATCAGAGTGCGCTCACATTTGGTCCAGTTGTCTTGTGCTGTTCTGAAGCGTTGCTGTCCCTCCGACCCCATAGCTCACAAAGACTTTGAGGTCAATTGTACTTGGCTACAGTACAAATCGCCGTGTGAATGCGCCCTCAGACTCAAGGCCAGTTACCTGGAGATGGCTGATACAAAAATCAAAACCATGTCCCCAGTTGGAAAACAGCTGATTTTTGGGTCAGTAGATAGGGGTTGGGGCAAGTTGTGGTTATAGACGTGCTAAGCCTTCAAGAAATGAATGTGAGTCCATGAAGTGTCTCCAAACTGATTATGGGATTTTTGTTTTCGTACTGACTTTCTTCTACAAATTTATGCTGTTTGATTCTGGGTCAAAGTCCGCTGTGAGGACTGTCGATCATGCACAGATTTTTCAGGCCAGCCCAGGTCCAGTTGAGACGTACACATGCAGGAGTAATTCGATTTCCAATTGCATTCTCTGGATGTTAGCGCGACTTTGAGAAATTTAATATTATTTCAGACCGACTAACGTGTTTACACACATTTTTAAAGTCTGGTTTTAGCTGGACCAACACAATAATTAGTTGTTTTTTTTTTCTAATGTCATGTTAGCATACTAAGTGTCCTACCTTGCAGGCTTGGTTCAAAATTTCCTTTTAGCACTTTGACTGCCATGGCAAAAAAACCCCAAACAAAAACAAACAAAAAAACAAACAAACAAATACAGAAATAAATAAGCACAGTAAGTCGGTTGACTTGTCAACTCATGCCTCCAACATGTCGACTCACAAAATAATAAGTTGTTCACATCTTGAGTAAGGGGGCCCAGGAAAACTGACCCTGTGCCCACCCAGTACTGACAGCCCTGCAAGCACAATGTGATGGCTCAGGCTTTCTAATGGCACCGTGGAGATCCATTCTCTTCTTCTTCTTCCTGTCACTGAGTAGTTATTAATAGGATAAAAATGAATTGGATGCTCTGTAATAGCATGCAGTAATTACATTGTTACTGAACATAAACTGGATACACAGAGAGATAAATATTCTGAGACAATAATCATCTATTTAAAATGATTTCCACAGATGTTTCAGCGCCTAACATGGGCATGTATGTGATAAACATACATGCCCATGAAAATAAACATAGTGTTGTGAATTGATTGACTCAAGATGAGATCATGAATATTTCACATCTGCTGGTAAATCAGAGCGCTGCTCTGAGCTGTGAGCCGCTTTCAGCTGTCCACCAGAGCTAGCAAACTTAACTAGATGAAGCCAAACCCACAGGGACCAGCTGACTGATGACAGAGAGCATGCTGGGAAGAAGCCCCTGAATAAAACAGTGACTCTGTTGGAAGCAGTACCAGAGGTCTAAGGAGCTGCATATTTATGTGCTGCATTGTATTCTTGGGGGATCATGGTATAGATTTACATGTTATTTAATCTGCATCCTGTAACCTTGTTCATAATTGCTTGAAAGTCGCACTTTATCTCGAATTCTCCTGCCTGTAACAGCTGAACCATGTCCCACTTCTATAAGAGGGACGTAAACAAACATTCAAGCTTTCCTTTTCTCACAATGGATTGGATTAAAGCAGATGGATTCTGCATTTCATGATATTTGTTTGATGTAAGTTCTAACATTTAATTCATGGTTTCACCTGTAAGAGCACTTCAATGTCCATTTATGTCCATTGTGAAGTAAGGTGGGAGGGGCCAGTTTCCAGATTTCACAAGAGTGTTTCACTGAGACAGAGATAAAACAAAGTTAATTTTCTCCCGATTTGTGTGTCTGAAAAATGCCATTTTTATGTCAGAATGTTCGGAGGATATGTGTCTTGTGAAAAATGGGTCCAATATGTATCTTGGTATGAGGCGACAGATTTGGTCATAATCTGTGATCACATTCATGTCTCCCACAAGAATTGAATGGGCTTAAGACTGCTTCTAAGTCTTCTTAAGGGGCGGGGCTGTGACAAAACCCATGTGACACTGATACAGGAAATGACCCGTCAGCGGGAGGTCTCGGTTCCTATTAACGGTCTCTGCCTTTAAATGCAGCTTCACACAGCTCATCGAAGGTAACATGAGGTCATAGACTGGAAAATGTGCCGACCACTCTGACCAAACAAATGTAACTGATAACAGAAACACTATGTTTCTTACGTACACTGGCGAAGAAACTGTGTTTAATGTAGATTCCACAGGTCATGGCTGAAACTAAATTTGTTTAATTAAGATGAAAATCTAGTCCAATAGTGACGTGGTATTTGGATTGGTGCATCTCCTCTTGCATCTAATTTGTCTGACAATTTCACTGTCGGAGATTCCAGCTGCAAAATATGAGCAACTCAGTAACAACCCAATGGCTGCAGTAAACGTCAGTGTTAATGTTTTCTGCAGTTGTTGATATTTACAATGCCTTCAGTTTATTCTGGTGACTGGCCTGCACTTTATGTTGTGACAGCACTGAGGCATGAAAACATTTCACCTTGGATGAATCTGTCGTTTGCAGAAATGTAAAATAGCACTGTTGTTTTCCGGCAACTGGACGGCTCAACTGATATGAGTAATACAAGCTCATTATAAGTGCCAGTCAGTTATATTTGACTGTCCCTTTGCACAAAAAGGTCATCATTTATTGAGTGGGTGCTCACCGGAGTGCTGAATCAGCTGCATCAGCTTACATAACCTTAAATGTTTACATTTTATTTTCAGTTTGCGTTCTATTTTCTTCTTTGCTGTATCATCTTACTATTGACGCTGCAGTATTTTTAGTTTCTCCACGAGTGTCCTCTTACTGTCCCAGGAAAAAAAGGGAGATCGAGTGAGCAGACACACTGACACGACAAAGAACAGAAGCAGAAAGGAGAAAAGATTGGAGGCCTTCTCACAAATGAGCACCTGTGAACTCAATCACAAGGAGTTCACCCCAAATTCAGTGACGCATTTCACTTTCATTCACCTTTCACTCAGAGGCAACAAAGCTGCAGTTTGACTGCATGCATGCCGTGTTGGGGTAACACGTTACAAAAAGTATCATGTTACAGTTATATACGACCTTTTTCTTAATTCACAACATTAATCAGGCTTTACACGTGAAATCTAGATGGATAAAACACAATAATGAATCGGGCAGTCAGGGTGTGCGGCTGGTGGCCCTTGTTTGGTTGTATCATGGGGGGCACAGGTTCACAGTCTGGCCTGTCTCTGGCCCCTCAGTGTAGGTTCAGCGTTCTGGGGCTGCGGAGGACGTAATCCAACCCAACTGTGTTATTGTTATTGTTGTTTTTATTATTGTTATTGTAAATGTAATTGTTATTGATCTTTACTGTCCTTTTCTCTTTGTATCATACACAACTACTTGCATTGACATCATTATCATTTACTTATTGATACTTATGTAATTATGTTTTTTTCTCTGTTACAGATAGATTTTCTTAAAATATTATAATCTTTTTTTTTAGATTAATTTATAAATGTTCTTTTTTATACCTCTATAAAACATACATTTATACCACAGCAACAGCTAGTCCAGGGGGGTAAATTGCATTTATTTTCATATGTGACTCTTTTCAAAATGCACAGTTCGGTTCACTCCCTTATTTCTGAAACATGGTTTGAGTTTTTTGGGTGGGTGGGGGGGCGTCAAGAGGAGAAAACTGGAGAAAATCTTCTGACCATTTAGAAGAGGTGTTCCCAAATCTTTTAGTCTGCAACCCCCCAAATAATGGTGCCAGAGAGTCAGTGGACCCCCACTGACGACGGAGGTGGCATACAACGTTGTGCACAGCCGCACACATGCACTATAATACAGAAACGGGCATCAATACAACACAAAAGAACAACAGTCTCACAGCTGTAATATTATTTCAAAGTAACTTAAGAAAGAACATAACCAGAATGTACACAATAGTGGGTTAAATATGCATTTTTAAATTTTTTTAAAAGTTGTTTTTTGGAAGGCATCTCGTGACCCCCCCAGGGAATCCCGACCCCCGCTTTGTGAACCATTGATTTAGAAGTTACGAAACACCAAAGAAGATATGGTAACTTTAAAAACTACAATGAAGTCTTAGTCTACATTAACAGATATTTCTCTGCCAAAGCAAATCTCTTGTGAGTACATGGTTCATTTTGTTCTGAATATGTCTATGCATTAAATTTGCAATGTTTGGAATCTTCGCTAAAATGAAAAAAGTGGGGTGCACTTTGTGACAGCTCCCGTTATCTGTCACAGATACTCTGAGGATGAAAGCGGATCTAATTGTTGTTCTCAGTGTATGAACTGAAACAACATGCCCACAGCCCAACCGCAGCAAAACATCATTCAATATTGATCATTAGTAGATTAAAAAAAAAACACTGTTGTACTTATTCTATCATTAATTATTCATGTGCATCCTTTCCTCATGATATGTGGGCTGACTTCATAACACTCAATGTCTTATTGAATTGCACCGTTCACTTAAACAGGCAGCTGGAATTTTACATCAGCGACAGCAATGCAACATCTGAGAGTTCAGGTTCAACAAGTTCATCACATTTAAGTGCACAAACTGAACTCTAGCGTCAGAGCGACCACGAACGTTTGACAAGAGCCGTTTTTCATTGTGGGTGCACTGTTAAAGGGCCAGTTCATGGATTTCACATGTCAAAATCAATCTACTGGTTATAGTGAGCACAAACAGTCAAAGACATTCAATAACATTCTGGAGTCTGAGATGATAACCCCTGTTAATGTCATTATGTGGCTTAACCCTAACCTTGTGTTGTAGCTTATCAAACTGCCAAGACACTCTGTGACCATGAGTTCCTTATACGTTATCAGGTTTTCCATTCTTCCAGCTCCATCTAGTGGAGTAGCACTGCACTACCAGAGCTGAGGGAGCAGGCAGGGCTTCAAACTGGAATGACAATGCAATCATTAAGTGTACTTTTTACCACCCCCATTAAAAAAAGAAAGAAAAGAGAATAAATTAATTTCTCTGGGCAGTTATTTTTACGGAATTATCTGCATTTGATTCCTTTAACTTGCCTTATATTCATTGACATTGTCTTAATAGCAAAGAGACCTAGCCTGGGTCCAGACTAGAGACTCGGCCCAAGTCCACTCAGTGGAGTTCAACAGAAAGAAGATCAACAGAAGTTAATGAAACAAAGAGTGAGCTTTGATCAAATCAGCTGATAAATGGAAACAAAAACTGAGGGAGCAGAAAAACAAAATATAAAATCTGAGGAGAAAACTCAAACACTAAAAGTAAAAAACAAAAAAGAACTACTGAGTAGCACAGAAAACAGAAACAGAGGCAGACAAACTGACAACTTCAAGGGGAGAAAAACAGACTTATATACACTAGGGACTAATTAACTGATCAAACACGGGTGACACGGAAAAACAGATGGGAATTGAAACAAAGACAGGAAGTGAGGAAAACCAAAAGAAAAGACTATCAATTAAAACAGGAAATTACTGAACCGGAAAGCAAACTATGACAGCTATGTTTGCAAAAATGATAATAACAGCAAAATCAACAAATATTTTCCCTTTGAAACCGCTTTTCCTTTCTTTTCTGTCAAACTCAAACTGGGCTTGCACATTTGATCGAGGTAACAAAAGTTCCTAAAAAAGAGAGAAAAAAAGGGACACTTCACTTAAAGCATGCATCAATGACCCATAATGAACATACTTATGAAGCGTTATATCGCGTCTATAGTGCTGTATAATTACAGTTATAAGCAGGTGTTAACCCTATCCCTACCCAACTATAACACATTTTAAATGAGTTCATAATGTTTTATGATGCATTACAGATGCATGTGTTTACTCTTGAATACAAACAAGAAATATTTTGTTTTGTATGTTAGACAGGAAATTCATAAGCAAATCTATCCATCTTTTTTTGATATTCTAAATTAAGAAATCAATAGCCTGATGCAGACCCCATGTCAGTTCAAAATCAGATAAAATGGTATGATATACTTATGTATATACCATATTTATATGACATATATATTTGTATATGAATGTGATAAAAAAGGGAAAATGCGGTAGACAAAGGATTTCATGTCATTTAAATGTGTCCAATGATGACATATTTTTCACATTTACATTTTTATTGTAAAGGTGGCTTCTTAGAAAATAGTCCCATGATACAGAGGCAAAGAAATACATAGAGGCCTGAAAACAGAAAAGGGGAAGAAAATAAAGGAAAACATCTACAGAACATGAACTTTTCCATTCTTATGAAAACAGCATAAACCTGCAAAGAATTCTGAAGAAATACTAAAATATCGTTCACAATTCACTCTTATGATGGCAATTCAATGAAAACTGCATCATAAACAATACATGAAAACATGGAATGTTGTGACCAAGGCCCCGGTAACAGTCACCTGTGTGTTGAGCTGTCTTATAGTTTCTTATAGTGTAGAAACCTCTGCAGTGTGCAGTCAGAAATCTGCATCAGTGCAGCAGCACGAGTAAGACATGACGTGTTTTCAGCAAACAACAGAGGCGGACAGAGTTTTAAGACAACACCTACGGCTGAGAGAGCAGAATGTTCAACCAATCATAATCATCTTTACACATGCTAAAATAAGATCTTCTGATAGAGCGAGAGCTATTGCAGGTTCAATGCTACATCAGCTGAAACAACAGATAAACAGCAGTACAGTATATAAAGACTAATTTTAACAGTATAAAACATCTCCATTTAAATGTGTCTTTTTATTAGGGAAAAGTGTTTTTTAGTACTTACATGGTAGTGTCATTTATAGGTGTTGGTTAGATAGTAGATATACAGTACATCCACAAGTCCTAAGAGACTTCCTGTATCTGTGTCCTGCAAAAATCCGACATCTTCAGCCAGCGTGTTTGCACTGTTTCTTTATGATAGAAAGGTGACAACTCAAAATATTATATACTTGGCTTACTACATTGGGAATAAACGACTTTTTCTTCTCAGGGATTTTTAAAGATTTTTTCTGCTGGTCCTCAGTTTTTTGTTTGATAGTAGCACTATAGAGATCTTACAAGTAAAATATCTTTGAGGTGGGAAAATACACAGTGCAGGTCTTTCTCTGACGCCTGTAACGGTTTTCTTTGTAAAATTTCTCTTTTTTGATATTGTGTCTTTTTCTGTTTGCTTCACATTTGTGGCTGTGCGTGCCCACTTAGCAAACTACTAATGTTTTAGCTATAATCGCCCACTTTATGAATCTCATGGGCTTTTAAATGACTGCAAGGAGCTTTTGTTTATCCCCAAGACAGCACTTCTGCCCGGGCTTGGTGCCTTTTCAAGGGTGTACTTTTGTTTTCTGTCTTAAGCTTTTAAGACAGGCAACTTAAGTCTCTTATGAACCATGAACCAGATGACAAAAAGCATTATAAAGTGATTGCCTGCAGTCTCAACCCACATATGATGCATATCTCTCGCTTTAGATAGGTATTATGGCAAACCTCCCTTTGCAGAGCTCGGTATACGGTGGGTATCATGCTGCACTCACATGGAATCAGGCAGACGGTAGGCAGCAAACCGAATGTCATTAAGGTGGGTGAGAGCAGGACAGTAAAATCTGATGAGGCTGGTTGAGAATGACAGCAACAGTAACCGCAGCTGGCATTGCCATCCAAAGTTTAAAAATTTTAACTTTTTGCTGTCCTCCGCAACAGAATTTAAAACTGGTTGTTAATCCTCAAATGCCTCACACAAGGAGAAAACATGTCTGATCTTGACAATGAGAAGGTTATGATTTTGGTGCAATAATACCCAGAGCTGTATTTACCACTGCCTGAAAACCTACTGAGATGTCAGACAAAAAGCTGACATGGAAGACAAACAGCACAAAGCTGATTGTCCTCTGACTTTTATGTTAAGTTTGCAATAGAAAAATAAGAGAAAGCTGCATTTTACAGCTACATGTATGACTAGATAAGTTACATAAAGTAGTAGTCATGAAATAATTTCATTAAATATATTTATTCCATTCTTTGTAAACAGTACGACATCACAGCAGCAACATATCATCATGGGTGCTTCATTTTGCCGTCCTTCCTTTCCATTGGGCTGTTTTTGTTTTTTTTTTCCCCCAAACTGTTTACAAGGTGTCTGCCGTCGTCTGCCTGATTCCATGTGAATGCAGCATAACTAAGCTTCTTTTACACTTATTCAAATGTTTTCCACACAGCAGCTGCCTGTTATTTAAACACAAACAAATATGGGGAGAAACTGTAAAAATGCAAAGTTCATCCAGTTTGTAATGGTTAAAATGCCTGTCAAGGACAGATTATACAGTAGCTACGACACTTGCATGTAATGTTGTACCATCAGTGACGTTTGGAGAAGGTATCTTTGCGTCAGAGAAATGTGCAAAAAAAAAAAAAAGCTGGATTTTGTTGTTTTTTCCCCCCAGAAATTCTGAGAAGAGTTTGGGGAAAAAGTATGGATAAAATCAGGACTCTTATCCAAACTCGGTTTTATACCCCAGGGGCAAAACCAACTGGAGATACACAAATGTTACATGTTTCAGTGACTATGTACTTGCAGTTTTAGTTCCTGAAGGGTTCGAGTTTTTGCAGTGCACAGATATTAGTATAATACTTCCATTGTGGTCTAAAGTAAAGTCAGCCCCTGACAACTACATCACTAAAAAGCACATTATCATTATCATATATCACCTTTTTTCCTCCTTTCTTCCCATTTACTTTTCTAAAGTTATAACCTGTTGCCAAAGTGTCAAACTAACCCATCATCTCACCCCCACCTCACCTCTCTGTACACAAAAGGTTTATCCCATCATCTTTATCCAATAAGACCATATTTTTACAATTCATGTATTTAACCTGCTGCTCCTCACACCTCTGTAGCTCAGTAGTGCCCCCTAGCAGGAATGAACGTTACAGGCACGGATCTCTTTCCGGTCCTTACAGCTCGCCATCAGAGTGCCTTTAGCTCTTTTCTTCACCATCATGAAACGTTCCTGGATCCCCCCTCCGCATGGTTTGGTACAGTCTGTCCAGCTGGTCCACGGCTGCATCCTACAACCTGCTGCAACAAACAGCAGACAGCAGCATCTCAACTCTCATGTAGCAGCTTTAAAATGACAGATTAATAGATTATTGCCACCAACCTGGCTGCTCCTCGGCCACTGCATCTCTTCCTTGTTTACCCCGTCTCCTTCTCTTTCCTCCACCTCCTCCTCCTCCTCCTCCTCCTCCTCTCTCCTCTCTTGTTTTCGTCCTGCACTTCCTGATCTTGCATTTCTTCCTCTGGATGGTCTCGGGACAAGCAATGCCCCCGAACTGCGGCTCCAGTTTGACCATACGTGTCCGAATGGTGTGTCCTTTACCGCAGGACTTGTTGCACTCTGACCATTCGGACCACTCAGAGACCATGCAGTCGACAGCTGGAAGGAAGAACAAGAAAGAAAGATCCAGTACATCAGAGACAAAAAATAAATCTAGATCACTGCCTATGGAGACAGTCATGGAAAGACAAAGGGCCCTGACCCTCGAAGTCATTACCCACCTTTACTTGATTACAGCAGTGTCAGCACATACTTAAAAAAACTGATACAAGCATTTTTCAAAACAAACAAGAGACCAATGTGGAAAAAAACTGATTCTGTCTCTAACAGAGGGGACAGTATACAAGTGTAAGCCAGAAAACTAGTTTTTTTCTTCCTGTACTTACGGCACTCGGGCAGCATGCACTTCTCTGTCTGCTCCAGCTCCTCAGTGCACTCTGCAGGATCTGACTTCAGCATCCTCTGACGTTTACGGACACCTCGACCACACGTCACACTGCACTCACTCCAGTCAGACCAGGGTGACAGCATGCAAGGGACGGTATCTGAGGACATGCACAAACACAAAAACACACATGCCACAGTTAGATAAAACTAGCATTGCTGTGCTTCAAAATAAAAGGCTCAGGGAATATTACTGGTAATTATCATAATGATTCTTATTCATGTACAGCAAGACAAATTTCTTGTCGGGGACAACAAAGTTTAGTCCCGACATCTCTTTTTGTTTGCTTTTTGATCAGTAAATTAAATTAAATCAAAAATGTGTAAATTTGCAAGAAAGTATTCTGTAAACTACTGACAATATGAATGTATAACACCACAGTGCCCTTGTACTAACAACTTACGACACTCTGGCATCATGCATTTCTCCACTTCGGCCACCTCGGTCTTACACATCGATCCGTCTATAGGTGGCATCTTCACCATGCGCTCACGTCTTCTCATACCCAAACCACATGTGACGCTACAGGGGTCCCACTCACCCCACTCAGTCACCACACAGCTGCTGGGTGCTGAAAGAGACACCAAAATTATTAAGCACCTTGTGACATCAGGTGCTATATAAACAACACACAATAGCATATGAACAATTTCTTTGCAGCTGGAGCAAATTTTAATTACTTTTGACAGTTTGGTAGTTCAATTCAAAACAATGCTAGAAGCTGATCATATGTTTTCTATGTCGAGTGTTAATCTGGAAAGTAACTCAGTGAAGTAAAAAGAGAAATATTTGCCTCTGTTTGTGGTAAGCAGTACAGGGTGGCATCAACTGGAAAAACTTCAATTAAGATGGTAAGATTATACTTGAGTAGTTAAATACTTTTAACCATTGAGGTCTGGATATAGAAAATACTGTTTGATTTCTGGTGATTAGAGAAAAATGAATTTATCAACTCAAAATAAATACAAGCAAACCAAGATCACAATAAGCACACTTGATTCGCAGAAATACGACTGTAAAGCATTTTAAACTGATACATATGGACACTTATCATTATACATGATTCACAGATGTTGTAACAGTTGCAAATCCAAAGGCTAAAATGTGAAAAAAATGTAGCAACTGACACAAACTAAGACACTATTGATTTGTCTACAGCACTCATTTAAAAAGTTTCAAAAAAGATTGGTTAAATTGTAAAATTCAGTGTAAAATTGCGCTGGCACACAGCCACACGTAAACACCAACTCACAGCATTCATCATTGACGACACACTTCTCGGTCTCCTCCGTGTGGAGCTGGCACAGTGAGCCGTCCTCAGGATATTGCTTGACATATCGCTCTCTAGACCTCATCCCCATCCCACAGGACACACTGCAGGCCGACCAGCTGATCCACTCCGACATCATGCACGTGGATGGCTCTTTCCACCAGGACAGGAAAAAACAGCAAGGTCTATTATGCAACAAACACTAGGGGAGAACATGCAATCTATATAAAGAAAAGTCGTACTTCAGGCAGTTATCGAACTCAGGACCCTCTAAATGTTAGATGAGCGAACCTGGATTCAAATCTAGGACCCTCTTGCTGTGAGGCAACAGTGCCAACCACCACAGCACTGCGCTGCCCCCATAAATAATGAAAAGTAATTTACAACATGGATGTTACAGAATGCCTAAGTCACGGCCCTTCTGGTGGACCCCATGGGATCTTAGTGTGGGAAAAACAGAAAGAATGCTCTTCAATGGGAAAGGAAAATTATTTTTTGATCCTGTTTGACTTGTGCCCTGAATTACACATATGATGCTTGTCAATTTAAATGATAATATTTCGTGTGAAGAGAGTCTATGTTTGTCGTTAAACAGTCGACGTATTAGCTTGTGAAAATACGTAATTATAAAGACCA
>JAQFJB010000022.1:3842719-3853225 GCA_029874875.1 Naso minor
CCCCCCCCCCCCCCCCCCCCCCCCCCCCCCCCCGACCCGTGGAGACCAAAGTTATTACGCCTAAAAAAAAATAGTCCCTTACAAGTGCTGCCTTCCTAGCTGGAATATTAGCGTGAAGAAGAATTTTGACACAGATGTTCTTTATAACTAAGGTAACACATTCTCCGCTACTTTCTGTAATGTTTATTGAATACAGACAAAATGTAAACGAACACCATATCTTATAGATAAAGCTATTTTGGGGGTGTGGGCGGGGCTTATGTAAGCTTTGTGGCAAATGTTGACAAAGGAGGATGACCTGTGGAAATGCTCGTATGGTTCTTTCAAGTTTAAAAGAAGACAAGCAGACATCTTAGGGATACAGACAGCATTTATTTTGACAAATATCTCAGTCGTTTTGATTTGTCTTAAAAAGCAGCCCTTTTTCTAAAAATAAATAAACAAGTTGAATAAAAACAGCAACGATCAGTTGAATAATGCAGACTGAAGGAAACACGAAAGCCTGTGAAACATCTCGAGTTTCCACCGGAAGCGACTCAGTGCAACTTCAGTCTCCTTCACAGTAAACATCTGAACAACAAAAATAAAATCCTGCAGCCAAACAACAAGCTGCCACTCAGTTTTCAGTGAAATGCCCCTTTAAAACAAACTGGACCGAGGTCAGATCATCTGCCTCAGCTGCTGCACGTGATGAAGAGCAACGACTCAAAGCTCCAACAAAACTTCCACCTGTAAACATTTTAGACCTGTTCATTAAGTTTGACTTCCTGTTGACAGTCACAGCAGTTTGAGCAGAAACATCTTAAAGACACAGACAGACACGAGAGGACGCGACAGGCTGAAGAACACTAACAGAGACTCCTCCTCATCGTCACTTTCACGGCAGACAAACAGAAACGTCCCTCAGCCTTAAGGCCAGTTTCTTTTCTTTAGTGTTTCATCATAAAATAACACGAAGATATAAACGAGAAGAAGTGTTTCATCCCAAAACCGACAGCATATCCACATAGAAAACAAGAACGTAGCTTTCTGAATGAACCTTTAAATGAAGCTTCAGTGTTGTCATGGAAACAGTTTGTGTGATAAAATCAACTCAGTGGTCCCCTTTCTTTTTTTTTTTCCTCACACCGCAGCTGCAGTTTGTGTCTCATCCCCTCAGAGGATCATCTTCCCTCCAACACACACAGGCTGTGTTAACAGGATGTTATCAAACAGGAAGTGCCTCTGTGGCACGTAGACTCTTTCCTCCAGCGTCTGTGTGGTGACTGTCAGTACCTGATGTGAGTCCTGCATCAATGTGAGTCACGCATGTGCAAAATGTCCGCCGTTTTGGACAGCTTGCTACAGTTACACTACTTGTACAAACCACACGTCACAATCTGAGTTTGACGCTCTAAATCACATTTTCTGCTTTAAAACTAAATTATAGTTGCAGTGTGGCTATCGGTAGCCAGCTGTGGCACTATCCACGGCCTGTTTTATAATTTTAACTTGTGGTGGCTAGTTTGCTGTGCAGAGTAAAGATGTTAGCAAAACGTTAGCCACTAACAGTGCTCCAGCTGATGTAACTGGCAAATTAATTACTCGACAGTTAACATCCAGTTTACAACAAATCAAGCCTTTGCTGCTAAATAATCTTGTAATCCTAACCTAAATAAAAAGTTGGGATTTAATCAGTAACATTTAGCATTGGCATTTGATAACTACATGTGATTTGTCCAAGTGGTGTAGCCATAGCTAGCTGTCCAAGATGGCCGACTTCTTCACGCATGCATGACTCCCATCGAGGCGGGAATCACATGGTGTAACTGACAGAGACAGCAGACTTCAGACACGCAGCTTCAGGAATGAACAAACAAAGTGCTGTGCTTTAAACACCGGCGCCGTACTGTCTGTCATGTTTTGACATTCAAAGCTTCTAATAAAGTTTTCAAGCTATTTTATGATGTCATCACATAGACTGTATTTTATACAGCCTATGTGTCATCATCACCTCGCCCCTGACCCCTCCCCTCCCGTGTCCTGGGGTCATTTATGATGAAATCTTCACCTCTCACATCATCATTTTAAACATTCCGAGAAGAGTCGGGCAGACTGATGGTGTGTAAGAGAGTTTTCTCGGTCAGGATAAATTGCGGTTTTTATTCATGAACACAAGCTTGATTCTTTTTCTGATCACTGATTAAACTGAATGTCAACAGTTTCCCTCATGGGAACGGAATGAAGGCTTCAGGGTGTCAGACGAGGCTGTCTGAGCCGAAAACTACAAAGTGTTTGCTGAAATTCACAAGAACTGTGACAATGACCACGCCTCCACTTCCTGTCTGGTCTGAGTCTGAATGTGAGTGAGATGAATCATCTCAGCAGGTTGATAAATGAGTGAAATGTCGTGTCGGGTTTTAATTTCTTTGTGGAAAAAATGAAAAAGTAAAAATTAAGCAACAGATTAAATGAACTGACATCAACAGGTTTGGAACAACTTTTGCTATTCAATCAGCAAATGTTGAATCAGCTCTGCAGCAGCGAGCAACAACCCTTTCATCAACATCATCATCATCATCATCATCATCATCATCATCATCATCATCATCATCATCATCAAACTATGGCTTGTTCAGGTTGTCATTGTCAGGATATTCATGGCTTATTGTTCCTCTGCTCGGCTCAAAATATGAAAGAAAATCTGCTGTTGGTTCCAGCAGAGCTCCGGCGTCCTGCTCGCTGTTCGAGTGAAGCGACTGGTTTATCTCACTGTCAGTCAATGTTGATCATGGCTGGATTAAAAGAACTGGATGCAGCAACGACGGTGGGGCTTGTTTGTTCCTATGAAAGTTGCTCCGTGGTACAAGATGATAAAGAAATTTGACTGCTGCAGCACGACACGATTGGCTACAGTGTTTGGCTGTCAGGCTGGGGGGCGGGACTTATGTGGCCAGCATCAGCCTGATAAGGAAGTACTGAGAAACACGACAGAACTGCCAGGGCAGGGATTCAGAGGACATTTGTTTGAGAAGACGAAACTGCTGAGTAACGGGCGGGTGAGACACCGAGTGAAGAGAGCGTTCACGCTGAACGAAGTAAATGTGAAGAAGAGTCGTGTCGAGGCGCCAAGATGAAGTACACGATAGATGAAGGGCCAGTAAATGTAAAGAAGTGTTGTGCGAGTTCCCACAGGGAAAAGACTGTTGGACAGTATCGCCTTTCACCTTTCCATTATTTCTTGAGTTATTGTCTGTGGTTATTGTCAACAACTGAAATGACGAAGGAAGAGACTCATCTTCGAAGAGCTGGAGCTGACAAAGAGCACAGAGAAGCCGGAGTAGGCCTGTAGTCCAGCTCTGCCTTCTTGCTAGCCAGTACAGCCAAACGCCAAACAAACAAAAACACGTTACATGCATCCAGCCCTTGAGGTAACGCTCGTTGAGAGCCGGTCCTCAGGGTGAGTGGGCCGTCGGGTGGTGCCGACGTAGCACTTCCATGTATAAAGACAGTCGAATCTTGTGCCTGCATAGCCACATTGTGGAGCCCGCTGAGACTGCGGGATGAGGTGGCGAACTTCCAGCACAGCCCTGCCATGACTTTGACGGAGGGGGAATGATTAAATCTTGCATCTCTTCTAGACTTTCTAAATGTTGTCAGACCCAAAAGATCAGATTCTGAATGTGAATCACAGGCCTTGTTCGGACTGCAGGCAAATCCGTCTGAACACAGACTGTCTGCACTGTCATTTGCAGGTGATCAGATCAGATTGATCACAGCTCTGTGCCGGCCTATCTGCATGGGTTACTATGGTAACGACATAGGTGTCAGTATATGTGCCAGTGATGTGGCCTTACAATGCGGAAGTACAACGATTGTAAAATAGAGATAGATCATCTCGCTGTCAAGACAGACTCGACGGAACAGACTGATCAACATTACGATGTTGTGGTCATGGCGAGCTTCACTGTGCAGCGAGAGGTTTGTACTGTACACAACGCAGTGACTGTTGGGAGCATTCTTGGGACATTTGTTGATGAGATGTGACGTGCAATTTTTATAATATACCGCAGGACATTTGTCACGATCTGTGGCCGTCTAGCACCTTGTCCTGTCTGTCAAGACAGCCCGTTCAGGCGCCCAGTACCCACAGAGTGATGAAAAAGACACTGATACCTGATTTGAATGAGCAGAGCGTCTGGACTGGAAACGCATCTGAACAAATCGGATTTAAATCGCATTTCAAAATTTCAAACCACCTCGCCATGTGGTTTGGATCTGATTTGCAAAAATCAGATTTTATGGGGTTTTTTGCTGTTCAGACTTCCTGAAATCAATCTGGAGACAGTTTGGATATGCCAAAAATCCGATTTGGGCTTGCAGTCTGAACAAGACCATGAAATCCTGCACCTGCAGGCTTCAAGATTGCATCTGTTGGTCTTAGTGTCTGCATTTGGATCTTTTCTCTTGTGTTAATGAAAAAGCTGAACTTTATAAGCCTACCATCACTGAGAAGCCAGTAAGTAATAACTAATTAGTAATTGCATTTATTATTCAAGAATTTTTTTCTCTCTACCTTTAGTTAATCGCAGAAGCAAACCATGTTACGTAAGGATTTATTTAATATTAAAAAAAAGGTTCACTTGGAACACCTAAATCAAAAAAGTGATTGTTAATGATATACATCTATATATGTTAGGTACAGCCTGTATGAAAGTTTTGTTTTTTTCTATTTTATGAGAAGTTTTGGAGATACAAGACTTTCACTGGACAGCAAGGTGTGACCTTAACTGCTTCAACCATTATTCTAAAAAATCTAACAAATAAATCAAGTCACATGTAGAAGCACACAGTCATATCACTGCAGGCATCTGTTAAAGAAGTGAAAGAAGCTGCTTGAGGTGAACTTCTGTAATGACTTTCTCCCACTGACACTTTCTCCGTTGTATTATAGGATATATAGGCTTCCCACATTATCTATTGAAGAGCGGAGGGCTCAGAGCCAGATAGTCATCAGAGATAAATGAGATCTATATATCAAATCAAAGCACCTGATGAGACTCCCAGTATCTAATACTGAAAGCAAATTGGCCAAAGTTGAATTAAGTGGAAGCAAACTGAAAGCTGAGAGAGGTGTAAGTATATTTGCCCTCTCGTAGACAGTTAAAGCGATATTCGTAACCTTTTGGTGTCAAGCCAAGCCACAAACTTTCATCTCTGCTCTGGACAGGAGACGTCCGTCAGTCCAGTCAAAATGAGCGCAGGCGTGCATACTCATATTCGCACACATTCACATACACACGCGATGGTCACACATACCACTAACATGCTTGCAAATAATCGCTGATTGTATCATAGCAGAGATAAGAGAACACCAAGCAGATATAATCAGCACTGATCACCAGATATAATGAAAACACTGTGTGTGTCTGTGTGTTGAAAATAGTGTGTTTTCAGTTGCACACAACACATGTGAGCAGAGAAGTGTAATTCTGTAGATTTACACTTGTGTAAGTTACAATAACAATGTTCAGCTGTGTTGTAATTACACAGTACTCTGTGGTCTTACAGCAGTTTTTAAGATGTACAAGCAGACAAAGTAACCTAAACATCTAATGAAAACGAAACTTAAAGCTGCACTATTCCACATTTAGTAGCAGCAATATGTGAAGATGTTGTTCTCAGAGACAAATCCACAGAGAATTATCATCCGATTCTGCAGCTCCCCTCAGACTCAGAGCGTTTTAAGATCTTTTCACTCATTGTTTTGATTTTACAGTCTCACTTTTCCGGTTCAGTTTCACTGCTCTAATCAACCTTGTTTTTTTAGATGGAGCAACAGCAGGCAGCTGTGTTCAGCAAAAAAGCTTTGATACACACACTGTACGTGACCTCAGCAGCATCAAAATGACGGTGAACACAGTGAAGCATTTAGCAACTAAAAAAACAGATATCTTCCTCTGGAGTTTTTGGAGACAAAAACAGAGGTACAAGATGAATAAACTTAAACTTACATCCATCAAAACACCCAATTACTGTTAGTTTGCAGCTGTTATGTTCATTCTCACAACCGGGACAAATGATCTGTGTCTGCGTGGTGCCGTCATCCCATTGATCCTAGAGTGAGCCTTAACCATTCAAATGCCCCAGCATTTCAGTGGTTAAGGCGCTTACATATATCTGCAAATTTAAAGGAGAGCTATTATGCTTTCCCGTCGTTTCTGACCCAAAAATACTGTTACAATGTTGGATACTTGTGTTAAACGATGCCACAGCGTCACAAAAGGAGGTACATGCATTTGGAAGTGAGCCCTGCAGGCTGTTTTGGTTAGCCTGGTAAACCAGACCCATTCACTTCGCGCATTTATTCGCTTCGCGAAAATGGTTTTGGGAGCCCTGCCATTCGGAAAACCAGTGGGGCCAATAGCAACCATTTATCTCATATGAGGTGGGCTTCATGCGATGACTCACTGAAGGGGCCGAAGACAGCAGCTCCGGTGTGTGCACGCAGCAGCTGACATGAATGATTGACAGCCTAAAGACAAACGAGGGGCGCGGCTATTAATGTGAATTTTCAACAGTTTGATAAATTATCACATAGATTTTATCATACTGTGTTGTGATATCAGCTATTTAAGTCAGTTTTGGAGCTTTTGTCCCGTAGTGTTTTAACATGTTGAGTTATTGAGGCTGCTGAGTTTTGGGTCGACACTGCACAGATCAGTTAAAAGACTTTTACTAAAGACTTCTATTCTTCCCTACGTGGAGAAATAACACACACAAAAAATAGTACTTGCTGGTCTCCAAGGTTGTTCTCTGTCTTGTCTGAATATTCCTTTTAGTTACTTTTCAATAACAAGGCGTGTCGGCTCACCTGAAATCCCGCTCAAAACAAACATGGCGTCGGCTCATGAGGGGGAAGACGAGGTAAACAGCTCAGTTGGTTGTATGGTTATATGTCTATCCAATTGCGTCCAGAGGCAGTTTTGACAGCGTCCGTTGGTACTGCCCCTAGGAAATGAATGGTGAATTGAGAGGTATCAGACTATTTCTTATTTTAGAATTGGTTTGGCTGTGCCAAGCAATGTTTTGGTTGGCTCTGCAAGCTGTGTTTCAGGAGGTTTTGGGTTTTTTTTAACCTTATATGGTCATGCCAGCTTGCGCACACAGCGCTGTGCGCCCCTGCTCTGCTCAGACACCGCTGCACCCTGCTCTTTGCTTCACCTCATTTTATCAGTGCCCTAGCTGTGCTAATTTTGTGTCAGTAAAGGGGTTGTGAGTACAGCAGAGTGCAGAGGGGCGCACGGAGGAGGGAAAGGGGGAGGAGCAACCTACAAAGACCGTTTTGAGAGAATCAAGAAAACAGAAAGAAGACAGAGGGCGCAAGTCACAGTTTTCTGAAGATCTACACATTTAAAACTCTGCTGCATCGAACAACCATGCAGGTGGACTTGCAACTTAAAAATCATCTAATAAGCCACAGTTCCAAATCACACCGTGCCAAATTGTACCAAGAAAGATTAACAGAATTCACAAGCTAAAACCAACTGCAACAGAATTATATCAAGTCTACAGAGGTGAGCAAATATCACATGCAAATGCAAATGCACAGTGTACAATGGTGACTGGTTTACTGTATGTATAACTCCAGGAGCTGTACAAACTGTGTCGCTATGAGACTGATGGTTTCATATTATTGTATTATATTATTAGAAGAAAATGAGATAGAAATAATTTGCAGTTGGCTGCTTGCAAACCAGATTGAATTCTGGTGGAATTGTGGAAGTTGATGACTTACCAGTGACATACGGGTCTGCTTCACTGAAGAGACAGGATGCACACAGTCCCACATTAGTCTCTTCTCTGGCAGAGTGAAGATCTGGTCCAGCGGAAGTCACTGCACTGAAACGTTTGATGGCCATGCAACAGTGTGTCTGCCAACAATTTATGGGAACTGATGGGAACCAATTACAAAGTGTTAGTCTGCAGTGATTGCTCAAAATGATTTTTAAGTATGAAGCATAAGCTACAGGCTCTCACACCACCTGAAGCCAAACAAATCATTCATCACAAATTGGAGAAGATATAACAGTGTGAAAGCAGGAATATGGATATGACCTTTATACAGTCCCATGCATGGACATGTCTGTTCCATCTCCAAATCCTCGCTGCCCTGACACTCACCACAAATATCTGCTTCTGTCAATCAAATTTAACAAGCTATAGACGAGCTTAGGCAGTGTTGGGGGCGGGAGGGAATTTGGCCGTGTTAGTGGAGGCCCTCAGAATGAGACGGGAAAAAAGACTGAAAGTAAAGAGGTTCAGATTCAGTGGAGTGACAGAGAACTGAATTGAAGTAACTACACAGCAGTGAGCAGTGTACAGCGACACCAGACTGTGTTCAACGTGTGCTTACGGAGCCAGATTCACTTCAGGTTGTCCACATCTTCCAATCACCAATTAAGGGCTGCTAAGAGCAGAATGCAACACAATTGTGTCATTATACAGTATTGGAATAAATGTTGAGAGGAGATGAGTAAAATAATCACCCTGGTCAGAGTTTCCCTTGAGAAGAAAGAGCTTTGTTTTCATGTTGTTCCACTTCATTACATCTTGAAACCATAACAGCCCTGTATATCCTTTGAAGGATGGATTAATTCAGTTGACACTGGAGAGGAAGCAGGTGATTGGCTTCCTTTTGTTCTGTCAAATGTCCCTTTGCCTCCAGTTAATCTACACTCCTATTAATTATTTACATGAAATTAGTTGAGTCAGAAACATTTATGTTAAGAAGTTCACAGACAAATCTGGCAGAGGTAAACACAAGACCATTATTGCTCACCCGGCACCTCATGTTTTAAACCTGCAAATAACACTTACATTTCTGTGATATTTCCCTCCTGAGTTGATTTTGCCAAGAAATATGTTTGGGAGACCGCACTGATCCTTTTTTATGTTGAAAACATCATTATCATTAAAATAAGAGTTATAATCTAAGACACTCTCAACTAAATTTAGTCTAGTTTTAATGAAAGCATCACTGACCAGCAAATCGTTCATGTAAACAAGTTATGTTTATATTTAATGTTCCTCACCAAAGCACACTGTGTATCCTTGACGTCTCACAAACATGTCAAGTGCATTTTCTTCTACATAAAACATTTGCAAGGCTATTGTTTCTTAAAAGTTTGAAACCTGCATTGTTTGCATCTATGTTTGCTAGCTAACATTTCCATGTTGTTTTCCTTTGTTGCCTAAATGCCTCATTTTTTGAGCACTTTTTGATGAGTGAAATAGTGTGAAATCCTTGGCAGGACTGTTTATTGCCACTGCATGTGCAGGAACCACTTTAAGAAAACTGCTCCATAGCACTACAAGAGGTCAGGAGCTCCACAGGATGTCTTTATTTCCTCATGTTTGCACCAGGAACCTCGACAGACCACAAAGCATGCTCTCATCTCCCACCAGCTGGGCTGGATGCCCTGCATGATTCCTGACTTTTATGTGTTCCACATTTTTATAAGGTGACATATTTCATTTCAGATCAACGCAGGAAATCAAGAGCCCCCTTCACACAGCCTTTTCAGAGTGGCTTCTGTGTGCCTTTTCTCCGCCTCGTCGTTTGTGTAACAGACACAGAGGCGGCTTAGGGGGTCATTTTCGATCATCCTCTGAAGGTAGTATCAAACCATGTTTGGGGAGAAACTAGTTACATGTAACGGAATTATGTAATTTAAGTACAAAAACTGTAATCTGATACCATAACTGAGAAAGTGTGCAATTAAATTACAGTTATTTAGAAAAAAGGTTAATGATTGAAAAGGGGGTTACCTCTGAATATTTTTTGTAAAAAGCTATGTGTTGGATAACATTCATTTTGTTGTTCTGTATGTTTTTGACGTCTTCTTTTGCCGTTTCCAGTCATGGCTGTTTAGTAAAGTTTGATGCCATTTTGATGCTTTTGATTGGATCTCTTGTTTGAATTTGCAAAGCCTCACTTCTGCAGTTAACACTGCCTGGTTTAAACATTTGTTAGAAAGTTAGAAAAGTAATCAAAAAGTAATCAAATGTAATAAGTTGCAATATTTTGATAAAGTAATTGAAATAGTTACATTACTCCTTACATTTGAAACAGGGTAACTAGTTATCTGAAACCTATTATCTTTCCAAAGTAAACTTCCCAACCCTGGTATCAAAGTTGCATCAGGCGCATCAGAAGCCGGCGTAGTGTAAATGGGTAAGTCGGCTGGCCGTGTCAGGGGCGTGTATTTTAACAGAGGAGAGATAAACTCGAGGGAAATCAACAGAATTATGACAAAACATTTCTGACTGTTTTAAATTGTCTGTGGTTTTCTTCTGTTTGTAGACTACACAGTGGAACATTAATAACTTCTTTAACTGTTTGTGGTCAATCAATCAATCAATCAATCAATCTTTATTTGTAAAGCGCTGCTACAGACATTTCAAAGCGCTTTCACAGAAAGAGAAACCAACAGAACCCTCCAAAGCGAGCATATGCAAGCATAC
>JAQFJB010000022.1:3950052-3963170 GCA_029874875.1 Naso minor
CTGTCAAAGAAAGAAGCAGTCTACACTTTGCAAGGCTGGACAGATGTCGATTGCTGTGGCATTTTATCAAACTCTGCTGTTTAGTTGGATAATAATAATGATAAGAAGAAATGCAGATGCAAATTAGCTTTACGCTATGATCTGGTACAGTGTGTCAGATGGTAACATTTATGTTTTGAACTATACATGGTCCCTTTAAAATAAAATAAATAAATAAAAACATACAACGGAATATGGAAATACTTGTTTTTTAGCCCAGTGTGAGGATTGTGGATCTCAAGGATGCACTGGTTTGGTTTGAACAACTACGGAGTTGATGATTCCAGACAGAGTATCAGATTTTAGATGATACTCTAATTTCAGATTAACACAGTTTTATTTAGGGGACCCTGGCATGGAAAGGTTTGGGAACCAAGCAAACTGAAGCTCTGAAAAACCATTTCAAGTTGTCAAATGTTCTTTTTCTGAAGAGACATCTCAATAAAACTTACACTGAAAAATAATGCCAATGAGCCCCTGTTTACTTGGCACTGTCTTGTGTTTACTAGCTTTTGTGGTGTTAAGTAGTGTTGTTGTGTTTAGTAGATGATGACATAAAGTTCCTGGCCACAGCTCTGTTTGTGGTTAGTAAGTTGTAAATTGTTTTTGTTACCTCCTAACCTGTTTACTGGTCCCTCACCAGTGGTTACTGGCTAATGACCTGTAGGTATAAGCTAGTATGCTGTGCTTCTTTGTCACTAACCTGTGGTTACTTGAGCTGAGCCTGTAAGAGACACTAACCTGTGCAGAGGCTGTGGAGTCATTCAGAGCTCTCTGCAGGGCGTGGCTCAGTCCTTTGGAAAGGTTCTGTTTCAGGATCAGGTCCAGGTGGTTCCTCCGCAGCTCAATGGACAGAACTGTGAAAGAAATTTATACAAATCAGATGATGAGCGACTGTGTGTTGTGTTCATGTTCAGCTTGTTACTAGTCTGTGACAAATCACACCTTCACCACAACACACTTGATTCAATATCTAGCTTGAGGACACTGAGGACAAAGGAGTTTGGACTTTTGCCTCTGGTTAAGTACCTCTTTGATCACCTCACAAATCTGCTGCCAACCCCAGGAAAGGCCTCACTACCCTGATGAATGTAGTCAAAGGTTACAGTCTTCAGCTTTTCACTGATTTAAGCGTTTATGCTCGAGGAAAATATGTCCTTGGTTTTGTGCAAGTCTTAATTAATTTGTTTGCATGTAATTACACCATGGACACATAATAGGTACACTGTGCCTGAGCTTCTGAAATGGCATTTAATGGGTATTCATCATGATTTTGTAACCTTTGTTTAGAAAAATAGCTTAATCCTGCCTGTAAATAATCCTAAACATGTTGTAAGCAGTTTGATAAGGGATGTACACGGTTTTAAGTAACAGTAGAGAGTTGTTTTGGAGAACACACTGATGTTTTCGTCATTCAGTGTTTAAAATGATTGAGAAATAATCAGAATTCACTGTACTTGATGCAATGACAAAAACATATTCAATTTAATTCAATTATTTTCTTACTTAAAAGAGAGCTATTATGCTCTTCCATTTGTTCGGACCAATAAATGTTGTTAAAATGTTGCATAGTTGTGTTAAATGATGCCAAAGCGTGACATAATGAGGTTCATGCATTTGGAAGTGAGCCCTGCCGACTGTTTCAGTTGGCTCTGCATGCTGTGTTTTACAGCATTTTTTTCATAATGTTTTTCCAGTGACGTTAATGCATGCTGGTTTTTCCTATATGGGCATGTCCAGCTCCATGCACACAGCACTGTGCTTGGCCCCTCCCCAGCTCTGCTCAGACACTGCTGCACTCTGCTCTCTGCTTCACAGATTACTGTCCCCACTTTGTTCCCACGTTACTTGGCTGTATTGAAGAGTCAGAAGCACAAGCTGTTAGTAATATTTTATTAGTGACCTAGCTGTGTTTATTTTGTGTCAGTTAAGGGGTTGTGAGTACAGATGCACATGAGGGAAAGGGGGAGGAGTAACCAACACAGACTGTTTTGAGAGGATACAGAAAATGGAAGGAAGGCAGAGGGTGTGAGTCACAGTTTTCTGAAGATCTACGGACTTTACTGTTTGGTCAGTTGTGTCTAGCTGATCTATAGGAGTCCAAAATCAGATAAAAGACCAAAAATGAGTGCATGTCCTTTTTAAGATAACCCTAATGATGGTTTTAGTCTCATACCTGTTCTGATCCAGTACTTCTCAGTCACGTTGCACGGTAGAGGACTTTCCTCTGCACTGGTACTCGATGGAGGCTCTGTGGTCATGGTGGGAAGTGGTGTGGTCTGGACTGGGATGAACACAGCACTGGCAGGTAACTTTGTGGTTGTTGTGGTTGTAGTGGCAGCAGTAGTAGTGGTGGTGGTGGCAGAAGTGGTAGTTGCAGGTGTAGTAGTTGTAGTAGTGGTTGGGGGAGTGGTGGTGGTGGTGGTGGTGGTGGTTGGCGGAACAGTAGTAGTGGCAGGTGTTGTTGTGGTGGTGGTTGTAGGCTGAGCTGTAGTCGCTGCGGTTGATGTGAGGCTTGTTGTTTGCTGCATGACTGTAGCAGTAGTGGTATTTAGTGCTTCTGTTACATCACTCCCAGTAGTCACCACCCGTGTCGTCATCTCAGCAGCGGTCACAGTTGGAGTGGTCGTTGAGGGTGTTGTCATGGTTACTGTCGTCAGCTGGAGGCTGTCACTGGTCACAGTGTCCTGGCTGGTGGTGTGAGAAACTGTGGCGGATCCTGATGGTGTTTGTGCTCTTGCCATGGTCGACAACAGTAATTTTGAGGTGGCTGTGAGTGACAGAGATGTTTTCAAGGTGGTGGTGGTGGTGGTGGTGGTGGTGGTGCTTTGCTGTGAGGTGTTTCTGGTGCGCACAGGCATGGTGGTGTTCCACTGGTGGGTAGAGAAAGGGCTGGTGACATTGGCAGGAAGTGTGACATCGTGGTCGCCCACTGTGGACAGGAGTGACTCCGGGACGGTGGGGAGATCCCAGGCTGGCAAGCTGCTCACGGACTCCTCTGTAGAGAGGAAAACATTTGGAAATCATATTAGTGGAAATTGATGTTAAAGCCAATCTAATGATATTTTTGATGATATTCTTTTGGATATCTAATGATATTTTTTTAATCCTTTGTGTCATAGAGCACAGAAGGTCACCAATATGCCTTGAAATGATAAATACAGGAAATCAAAGTGACTCAGCAGAGAAAACAGGTTGGAGTTATGAAAATAAAGATACATGCTAAAGCCAACAGATCACCCTGCAGCAGCTTTAAACTGCATTTCACTTCATTCATAAAACAAGCACGGACTCTTGTAATGACTTAGGACCCATTTAGGACAAGGGGAGGACATGTCTCTTCATATGTTAACGTCACAAGTAAAGACGGGTTTTTTGGTCGAGTTCGAATTTGGATTAAATGTTGCAAACTGTTGAGAGTTGCTATTTCCAGACTCCAGCCTTTGACTAAGCTAATATCCACTAATGACAATGTAACATGGCCTCAGTGTTTATCAAAGGGTTACTGAAGCAGACGTAATGTTAGCTGTGCCTGTTAAACTGTGAGGGGTTCAACGGGGAATGAGGACGCCTGAACAGTTTTGCCTAGTGCATAATGTTACACTTTTTTAGTGTTTGATTTTTGAAAGGTAAAGAACATAAATCTCCTTCGAACCTCGCCGAATAATGAGCAACACTTTTAAAAGTGCCCCCATTTAACCACAATGACCTCGAAGTCCACAGAACCAGCCTGAAAATTCTGAAAATCTGAAAAGATTGCATTAGTTTCAATAGAGCGCAGCTGTATAGTTTTCAGACCCTGGTCAGAGCTGGTAGATGCTACGCTCTGATTGGCCCTTTTGCGGGTGGAGCTTAGCAAAGGGTCAGTTACGAGGAAGTGGTTTAAGGTGGGAAGTCCATCCATTAAGATCTGGTATAATGTCTTCTGTGAAGTTTTTGTAATGGAGAGAATTACTTTTTCTATAAGGCCACAGAAAACTACATTTGAGGAAATCTGGAAAAAAGTGGAAAACCTTTATTTTCCCTTAATGTCACTCTTTTGTTTAAATTCTGTTTAAACGTTGTTTTTATATTTTTATTTAGTATTATCCTCCCTTTAAACACCCCATGTTCTATGTTCAAGTTCTATAATTACACTGCATTAAGCAAAAAAGTCACGAAGCAGAGGTCTATATTATAAGATGATTGTTTTCATTGTTGATGTACAGTGATTCTAAATAAAGAAAACAAAAAAATAAATAAAACTAAAAGCTAAAATCTCAAGAAGACACAACCCTCTTAACTCTAAATGTTGATTTTTAGCTTTCCTTAGAGGCCCATGCTCATTGTTTCAGCATGTGGAGAAATCAAAGCTTCACTTAGAGGCCCACTGTGTCTAGTTACGGATGCTTAGATAAAATTAGCCACATGTTGTTTGAGGCAGGGGTTTGCTGAAGCATTAATGACACTCTAAAGGTCAAAAGATGAAATCTGTTTGATCAGTCCTGCATCATACCAAAACTAGAGCTGCTGTTGCTGTTGGAGGAGTTGCTGCTGACAACAACCAAAGTGACGTTGTCTGATGCTGCTGTCTGATTCTCTCTGGTACTGGTTGGAAAGGAGGAGGAAGAGGAGGAAAAAGGCAAAGAGGATGCCTTTGTTACGGGGGAGGAGGAGGCCTTGGATGAGGATGAAGAGGAGCTTTTGATCCATGCAGCTTTAGACAGCAGTCCTAAAGGTTTTCCTAATGCTGGTGACGGCAGCTCTCCTGTCTCTGCCAGCACTGTGGGAACTGATTGGAAGGCTGCTTGCTTCCTTTGACCCACTCTGTGTGTCTGCAGCCCCAGCCAGGCATCCGGGTCCCTCGGCATGCTTGTCAGGTCACTCCCCTTCACGTCTGCCGGTCTCCATTCTGCCCCGACTTCAACCCAGGCACTGGTTCCAGTCATAATCCCAGTCTCGGCAAAGACTCTGCCACCTGGGCCAGCACGCACCCCTGCTTCTGTCTCAGTCCAAACTGCTGTTCTGGCCCCAGCAAACACTTTTCCCTCAGGCCAAGTTCTAGGTCCGGGGCCAAGATGGCCATCAGTCCCATCTATCACATCTTCGTCTTTGGCCCCAGCTCTGTTTCCAGTCCCAGGGGTGGATGAGAGGTTGGAGGGCACTGCAGGGTCTCGAAGCAAAACAGCCCGTCTCATTGACTCACGATGACCTTCCTCAGCTGTAGGAAACATGAGGGAGATGGAGGAAGGGGTGGATGAAAGAAAGAGAGGAGAAAGTGTTTAATTAGGAGTTCTGGGCAGCAAAAACACTGTGAGCAGTCTCTGACTCATCCATCCCACAGGCTGGACAATGGCTTCAGTTTCAGTTCTTTGTTAACATGTTCTCATGCACACACACACACAGCTGGAGGCCAAAAATCATTAGTCCATATAATACCACAGCAACTGTCCAGCTGCTGGGAGACTTAGAACTGCTCTGCTAACACTCACACACACACACACACACACTCTTAATGAGAGCATACACTTCTCTACCACTCTTGGGGCAAATACACATATATGCATATTCTTTCTTTTTCTCATCTTTCTCACACACATCCAAAGGGATTAAAGTAAAAAAAACTCTAAAACTCAGACTCTGGGACAATAGTAATAATGTCTAAAGTAGGTCACTTATGTTTTTAGAGGATAAAGCATAGGGAATTAATTTAGATGTTCCAGAGTGCATAAATTAGGACACACACACACACACACACACACATACCATAATCAGCTGTGATTTCACAGATACTAATCTGATCTGTTGGGTCTGCCATGCTAGTCCATAGATTTATTATTCCTTGAACAAACACAACCTCTCAGCTCAGGCTCAGCTCATAGCTCAGACCAACACTGATGACAGTCAGTACATTTACATGCACAGTTAATTGGACTACTGTCCTTGTCCCAGTATACAAGCACAGAGGGAGAATCGATTTATTGTCCGACTCCTCTACAGTAGGCAGCGATATGCCCTGTTCAGCTGGTTGCTATTGGACCTTCTTCAAGTGCAGGTAACAGATGTGCTTGGTCTGCCAGATCAGCTTGGGGTCCTGCACTTACAAAATATGTAATGCATATATGACTGGCTGTACGGCTGTCTCACTTTGTAATTGGTTATTGCTGTCAGCACAAAGTCCGATCTGCACATGCGCAAGCAGTCCACCAACTTGGACTACAAGAAAAACTAAACTTTTAAAATGACTGTTTCATCTGCTAATAACGTTAGCATGTTAATACAAAATTACGCTTGTGTTAGCATGCTAACGTGCTATTTGTAATTAGCATGTCAGCATGCTAGCGTGATATTACAGGCTGAGCATATCTGGCACCTACACCAGTTAGCCAAACAAGCTATAAACAAGTCAGGAAACAGCTAGCGAAATCCATGTTGAACAGTGAAAACATGGACAACTTTACAGTGCTGTACACTTCATATCTACGCTTTACTTTTGGTACAAATTTGATGCACACTCCCATCGTGCTTTCATTTTTGTTTCCGTTCTGGGTTTCTTCTACAAATTTATGCTGTTCAAGTTCCAGGTCAAAGACGCCGTGGGGATTATCCATCATGCACAGAATGCTTAGGCCTGCCCAAGTCCGATTAAGGCGCACACATGCAGGAGTAATTCAACTCCCATGCGCATTGTCTAGGTGTGTTAGCTTGACTTAGAGAAATTTGATTTAGCACGACTTCAGCTGGACTAACATGTTGACACACATTTTGAAAGTTCCGTTTTAGCCGGACTAACACAATAAACCAATTTTCTCTCACATCATGCAAACCTACTGTGTGATTCTACGCAAAGTTTGATGTGAGTTATTCATAGGTAATGACAGTATTATGGAGTCATATTTCATCTTCTCTAAATAAGTCAGATTATGGAAATGGAGCAGCAAAGAGATTCCAGTCAAAGCATTTGGCTTTGGTTTTTATCTCCATTCTATGAACTGTCTTCATTTTCTCTGCAGCCTCAACAAAGCCTGAAGGTTTGGCGGACTGAGGCGATTATCCTGCCTAATACATTCAGTCTCAAAGGCACCTTGCTTTAGTGGGATTGGAAGATGAGAAAAAAAACAAGGCTGACCATCTGACTGGCTCGCTAGCTGCCTCACTGGGTGACACAGTTTATTGCATCTGCTCATTTGTTCTGAAGGAAAAAGGTTGAGCTTTGGCCTCCCTCCAGGCTGACGTTGAGTTTCTCTTGTTCTCAACATAGAGTATCACAAGAGGGAAGCGAGTGCCAGGCAGGGTAGTTTTTTTTTGTTTTGGTTTTTTTTTTAACTAAAGCACAGATTCATTTCAGCCTGCAAATGTGTAAAGTGTGTGTGTGTCACACACTTCCCACGCTCCCCATGTCTCTGCGGAGGATTGGTTAATTAAAAGACAGCGATTGTGAGCAAGAGAGGTTTTACTCAACCAGCTCTGGGCTTAGCTGCTCTCCATCCTCAGGACACCTGCTATAACGCATTACAGCCACCCTGCTATTAACCACAACCTCAGAGCAATCTGTTTCTTGTTGTGGGATGTCATTTCGTCAGTGTCACTGAAAGAGGAAATTAATTTGACAATTTAGATTTCTGTTTCTTCAGGGTCTATGTTGGGTGTTGGTGTCAGCTTTAAAAGCTCCGTTAGTCAGCTTGAGAGAGGAGGCAACGACAAAGCTGGAAATGACAGGGGCAATTATTTAGGCACCTCAGGCAGAGGACAGGAACATGCCTGTTAAACTTAACTGAACTGTCATATTCTTTTTTGCAGCATTTTATCTCATGTAGAAGCACTACAGGTTTTAACCCTCCAAAAACTATCAGCCACGATAACACTGAGATATGTTTTACAAAAAATGATATAACTTTTAAACCATTTAAGTTACAGGCTAGCTCTGAGTTGCATTCAAATCGTGAAATTCTCAGCTTTCCGAGGCACTTTGAATGGTGCCTGTATGACATTTAGGGCCAATTTTAGGTCTACGACGATCAATGATGTTTAACACTTTGATGTTTACTTTCCGAGGTGATTTTGACAAAAGTATAAAGACAGCATCAAAATTAATATGGTGTCACACTGTCAATAACGTCCAGGATAATATGCAAATAAAGGGCCATAACTCAGAGAAAAAGTTGATTGTGTACCAAACTTCACATGAAGTTTCAAAACACCTAAATACAGCTCTTCACATTATAAATAAATAAATAAATAAATAAATTTAAAAAATTCCCTGGTTGACAATGGAGTTATCCAACAAAACACAGGTTTTTACATTGAGTGTTTTTTTTGTTGTTGTTGTTGTTTTTTAAAGCAAATATGGTATGCTCATACAAAGGCGATGCATGATTGTGATTTTACACTGCATTGAAATGGAAGAGTAGGTTCCCCTGAATCATATGATATATACCACTTGATACTGAGTGAAAGATTAGACCCAGGAATGGCAAAAATATAAAACTATGCCCATGCGTTTCTTTGTCTGTGAAGGTTTCAGAGCAAGCCGTGTTTCTCTGCTGGTTCTGAACAGATGGTGATAACACAGTGGAATAAATGCTGATAGCAAGTTCAGCCTGAATGCAAAGTCTGCTGCTAACATAAAGCTTAAAAAAGAGCTACTGTTATACTTCAGCAGTGATTTCCAGGCCTTGTTTGACCCTTCACCTACAGATTAAGACACCTGCTCACACAGTCAACAACATATATACAATCTACAACCATGAAAAATGTGTGAAATGTGAAGTGACGATCCTACAGAGAGTAATCATCAGATTTGCAGTTCCACTCAGCTCTGCAAAGCATTTTAGCATCTTTTTTCTTTCCAGCAGTGGTGGGAAGCTGTTTTCAGGAAGAAAGTTGCAGTAAACAAATGGTACACTTTGTGGCCGGCACCAGCACATCATATAGAATATACAGGAGAATATACAGTATAGTTATACACAGTATAATCAAAGATAGTCAAAATTAACACAAGATCCCCCACTGTACGCTGTGCCAATGGTGTAAAATGGTATATACACTTCCTGTCTCCTAAGTGGGCGGAGTCATGTATCCCATAGAGACAGTTAGGGAACCATCATCCCTCCTTGATTGAGCTTACATGGTAAATCCATCTGCCTTTAGATCTTGGAATCATGAGGCTTCTCTAGACATTTTTAAGTGTCTGGATTAAACTAATTAATCCATTAAATGAGTTACTTCCCAGAGTTGTGTGACGCTCAAACAATTTATTGAGTTTTAACGCAATATTCACAGATGGAAGCCACAACAATGGAAAGGCTAGCTGCATCAAGGACAGACAGGAAATCACAAACACGGCAGCAAATCCAATCAATTTTCAAAATAAAACACCCTGTGCAGATAATTTTGTTTTGCTAAATCATGAGTAGTATTTTTCTCACCTGAGTGAGGGAGCAAAAATAAAGATAGGAAAGGAGAATGATGCTTTGGTGAAATTTTTGTACTGAGCTCGTACCAAACCGTGATCCTTTTTAACCCCTAGTGACTAGGCAGTTGTTTGATAAGGTCAAGGTCAAGTTTATTTAAAGAGCACATTTAAAAACAACCGAAGCCGACCAAAGTGCTGTGCAAGAGCATCGTAGCGTTTGAGCCTCGCACTTGGCTGCTTTTATGTTACTTGTGCTGTGTATCTTTTTTTACTGCTAAACTTTAACTGCTTTGTCTAAGTGGATTGCTGTTGGACTATAAATATAACTTACAGACTTGTAACTATAAGTTAAATTGAGGATAAACATCCTGCAATTAGTATTTTCTGTCATGGGCACTTTCAATATAAAAAACAATGGTTAAATCGATAATTGATCCTTAATTTCCTCAATGATTGATGGAGGACGTTTCTTCAAATGTCCATCCCCATTTACCATATCCACTAAAAAGTGATAATGATGAGTGATTTCCCTAAGTGTATACATTTCTTATTGGAGTTGTGTTACCACTTCTTAATCTATAACCTGTCAAAGACTATTATATGCCATTAGTAACAATATAACCGGGCTGATGATGCATTTGGATAGGACTTAGAAATCCATTGGTTTGAATGTAGTAATGGAGGGATGAATGGATAGATGGAGGAATGATTGAATGAACTGATGGATGGTGGAATAGATAGAAGTACTGTACCATATGTATAACTGTTAGCAATGTTTTGGGTGTTTTCTCCTCCAACAGCTAACCACCTGCTCTGGCTGAGGCAACATATGTGACTGCCATCAGACCTCTGACAAAATGCTAGGAAAGATGAACCTCCACTGTGAACAAATATGGACAGGATGGATGGAGGACTGGATGGATGGATGGTTGGTAGAACAGAAAGTGTGGATTAAAAATGGATAAATGTGGATCAGAGAAGAACTGACCTGCTTCTTCTATTTGGACAAAACACACAGGATTCATTTTGCCCATTTCTGTATGAGAACATTCAGCTTATAGCAGATTATGAGAATCATCACATAAAAATGATGCACAAAGCGCTACTGGCCATTTACAAGGCTTTGGGCTAGTGTCATGTTATGTATTGACCATAGTGCTTTGCCAGCTGGCATTGTGTCCACTGATGCCCAGCTAAATCTCCGTAGATGCCAACACAACACTGTAATGCCTTGCCAGGTCACTACAAGCTTTATCACCAGTCAGATTAGCAGTTCCCAGGTGCCTGTGATAATGTAATGGTAAACGTCTATGGTCTAGGGCCATGGCTTTGCCCTCTACAGTTCTGTGTAGTGTATTTGAAACTGTGGGCGGAGCAAATTCGATCCATGTTGCCACCCTGACTGTGAGCAGCACAGGTGGTTAGGAAGTGTACGGATGGTTCGGAGCCAGCTCGTCCTCAGCTCCTTGACGCTCAGATGGAAAAGTGGGGGGGTTGAGTTAGCAAAATCTGCCAACTGGTGGCGAGTTTTTAATTATGTTTAATATCAAAGAGGACAAGTGAAAAATACTATGACATAGAGCTGTACTGGACAGAATTTTTGTATACAAATCCACAGTAATGAGGACATTGTTGTCTCACCTTGTTAGTCCAAATGAAATAAGTTGTTATGGTCACTGGCAGAAAATCATGCAGCCTCAGAAAGTGATGAAATGAGAGAACACAATGTGCTGATAGCTGAGCAAACTAACAATGCCTTTTGCAAAAGGCTTTCTCAACATTTCCGTTCATATACTGTGTGTTACTGAGAAGATGAAAAGGATGTCCAGATTGCTGACATCATATGGCAAGATTTAGGAGTGGTGAAAATATGTCAGACTTTCAGAAGTTCATTTAGCAGTAATTACTAGAGCTGAGCAATGAAACAATCATGAGATTTTGATAAAAAATTAGAGATTTTTTTCTCAATACAGATACATCGACAGCCATTCAGCTGTAGCTTTTGGCTTACAAAGTACATGTCTATGTCCTATAAAGCTGCTAGAGTTGTTTCGATACCAATACCAGTATTGGAAAATGCCTCTGATACTGCCGAAAATGCTGATATCTAAACAGGTGAGTACACAGACTGTGCACTGATCCAATACCATGTGATGTAGTAGTTGCTAAATGGTACCGAGCTACAGCACTTCCCAGTTAGCTCAGTTAGCTCAGACTGACATTACATATCTGAATTCAATTGTTTCACTGCTCTAAAACAGCACTCAGGAAGTTGCCCTGCGCTGCAACTGTCAACTACTGTTTTTAAGAGTGGAGAAGAAGAAGAACAGAGAGAGTTGATGGAGCGAGCAAAATGTTTACGTTTGGAAATGTTTTAAGCAGGAATGTCCCATCAGTAAAAAAGTGATATGTAAGGAATTAGATTTTTTCCTAGATTCATTTTTAAGCTGCTGTTGCACTACTGTTTCATAATGTTGTATTAAAATCTTTTTATCTGACTAAATTATGATTACACCTTATGTTTTATGGAATTTGTATTTTTTATGCGCTGGTATCAGATCAGTATTTGGTATCGGCAGATACACAAGTTTATCGGAAAAAGTATCACAAGTGAAAAAATGGTATCATAACAACTCTAAAAGCTACCACTGTTGGAGCTTCCTGTGAAGAAGGTTTACATAAATACAAGAGTCAACAAGTTTAATATTTACAGTTACATGTTATTCAAGATATTCTTTCACCAAAAAAATTACTCCTGACATGTATGCAGTTAAATGCACACATTTTGCCATTTTGTTTTTTAAGTGAATCAATCAAATTCATAAATAACTAACCCTCTGTTTTCTTTAGCTTTCAGCCAATATCAAGATGCTCTTTAAACTGACAGCATTAGTGAGTTATATATCTTAATAAATATTGATAATTATCAACATGGAGCAAATCATCGTGACCATTTATTGTGATCTATTGCCATATCGCCCAGCCCTAATTATAACTACTTAGTTCTCTGGGATCTACAAGTTGTGGCCTAATGTTTATTTGCAAGCTACACAAGCAAACTCTACACCTTAATCACCAGCAAGGCGAAAGTTACTGAGTTAAAATTTAATTGTAAATTTAAGATACAGGTAAACTGCATTTAGCATGTTCTTCTTTATTACCTGTCCATCAGTATACTGCTGTGGATAATTTCACGTCTATCTCACAGTTGAATTTGTCACTTTCTGTAGGTATAAATGTGACGACAACACCACTAAAATGTAATTTGCAAAGACGTGAGGTGATCTAACATTAGCTTTTTTAACTTTACATTAATTTGACTGATAAGCAAGTATATTTTTACATAAAATTCATGTGTCAAGTTTAATTGGTGGTGGTGAGCTTTGAGTTGAGGTATTTTCTTAAAGGCGAGGAATATAAAGGACATACTCTCAAAGAGTGATTTGTCTGAGGATGAGGAAATTGGATTCTTTGTTATGTGCCGATGTGTTTAAATGACTGACTGATTCCCCCTTACAGACAGAACAGCCTTTGTGGTTGAGGTTGGAGCGCTGGTAGCAAATCAAATCGATATACTCAGTGTGGTATGAGACTCAGTGGGAGTAAGGATGGTCTCAAGCCAGTAGGTTTTGTCCAACAGAGCGAGGCTGTCCAACAGGATGGACATGTAACCATTTCCTGAAAC
>JAQFJB010000022.1:4086403-4097626 GCA_029874875.1 Naso minor
CTGCAAACAACACTGTCAGTCGGCATGAGCTGAGATGGACCAATTTATTCTGCTGCAACAGGGAATCAAACTGGACTGAAAAGAGAGTGACAACAAACAAAATGAAATGGCTGCAGCGGATTTGCTTCCCAATGAATCTTATGCTACCACTAATGCTAGCTTGCTAGCTCGTTTGCAGAAGTTATCTACTGCAATTTTAAAATTAAAGTTAAATTCCTCCAAATATATTAAGTTTTGGAAGACAATCTGCTTTGTGCTGATTGTCTTCCATGTATCAGCTTTTTGTGTGACATCTCCATAGAGTTGCAGGCTGTAGTAAATACAGCTCTGGGTGTTATTGCACCAAAATAATCAGCTTCTCATTGTCAAGATCGGACGTGTTTTCTCCTTGCATGAGGCATTTGAGGATAAATGTTAACATCCACGTGTAAATTCCGTTGCAGAGGATGGCAAAAAGTTAAAATATTTTAACTTTTGACAGCATTGCTATCACTGTATCCATAGCCAGCATTCTCTGCTGGCCTCATCAAATTTTGCCATCCTCCTCTCATCCTCTTAAATGACATCTGGTTTGCCGATTACCGTCTGCCTGATTCCAGGCAGCGTAACACCAAATGACAGGCCGATTAAGTTAACAAGTTATTAACTCAGCCCAAGTGACTGGCTTGTCTCAGTAGAAAAAGGAGAGATATAAAGAATCAAATAAAGTTTCAAATGCTAGCTTACCGGGATTCTCCAATAGAACTGAGAGGTTATTAATGTTATCAGGTACATCTGTGCTTTTTTAAAATATGGCAGTACAAAATGTCTCCCTAGTTGCTAATATTTTTTAGCTACTAAGAGGCCATTTGTTTCAGCCTGGAATTAGCAGAAACCAGACTTGTGATAATTGTGTGAATATCAGATTGTGTTTATCGAGTTACTAGAAGTATGAATGTTTACTAACCTGTTGCAAACTGTCAGTGATGTGTTAAGAGCTTGTTCCACTTCCCCAAAGTGACCAAAAAATAAAGAAGAAAATCAGCTAATGATAATTTATGTATGAAGTAGGAGCTAACTAGGGCATGATTAGCCTAGCTTAGCTGGACTGGAAGGTTGGGACACTTTGCTGCTCTCACTTGTCTCAGAAGACTTGTTGAAAATGGGGCCAATAAGTTTCATAAATTTGTAATCTTTGAGTCCTCTGCAAGCAACATCATGTGATGCATTTTTTTCATTGTAGGCTCTGTTGTGATTTCATTCATTAAACTTATCCACAATTCCGTGCAAGTAGGCAAGAGTTCTTTCAAGCCATGAATCTTTTCCCTTTAACGGTATTTGGGCGTGTCTGTCAGCAGTTATTCAACATTGTCTAAATACCAGTGTATTTTAATAACTGAACTTGCAGCTGGTGGTACCACTCTCTTGATATCTTTCTCTCTTGGATGTAGTCCCACATCCACTGAATAACAATGAGCGCTCCCTTTCATATTATTTGCAAAGTGGCTGGTGTTTATCAGACGGAGTTCAGCGGAATCCGGCACACCACCTGTGTTTGCAGGAAGTGTCTCTATCCTCTGCGACTGGAAATTTGAGACAAAGATTGACCAAAGAAAACATTATTAAGGTTAAAGGTCACATAGTTTACTCACAGCCATTATTTATCAGTTTTGATGATAAAGAGCTTTAAAAAAAACTTTCATGCCACCTTTGGATTCTGCATCAGAATTTTTTAACAATTTTCTTTTTGCCCAGTTTCCTTCCTGTCATTTGAAATGGCCAGGATGATTCTGTGGTAACAAATGTTTTCTTTATGAGGCCAGTGTGTAACCTCCTCATCCTTACTCTATCTGCCTCTAATCTGCAAGTCCTCAAACTGAGGGAGTGGAAATGTACGGACTTCGAGCCAACTTTAATATGCAAAGTGTCCAACGTTGTCCAACTGCCTCGAAAAATTGTTGCTGATTCAGTTTCGTAACACCGGTAGCTCATTTTTCTTCATAATCCTCCTCCCTTCTGACATCGTCTTTTGGTCTGACTCTTCTCTCTTTCCTCTGAGAATTAAAACTTAAAACAAGTTTGTTGGACTCTCTTCGGGGTTGTAACCGTCTGTGTTTTGTCTTGCGGTATTTTCTGATATACAAATGCTGATTTTATGATGGTACAATAGAGGTTTGGAAGATACTGTGGGTGTGTCTTTGTGGGACACGCAGTTTCTCCGCTCAGAGTCTGCTGCACAAAATGGCTAGAATGAACAGTGTAGCATGAGGAAGAGAAAAACTAGAAACTGTAGAATAAATCACAAAACCAACCAGAACTGTTGTCTAGTCCTCACACTTTCACTTGTCTCTTGTGTGTCTTTTATTTTGAATTCATAACTGTTTTATTGTAAAAAAAAAGAGGTTCTTTTCTCAAGGAAGTTTGATCTAAACAAAATGAGGAGTGAAATGTAGTTGTATGTAGAAGAGTTCAGAGTGGAGGGACCAGGATTGGGCACACACACACACACACAGCTTCTCTGTAAATACATTTTTTAAAAATCGAAACAAAAAAACAGGGAGCAACAATTGGTGCTAAAATAAAAAATATTGCAAAATATTGTGTACAGAAGTGCAAAATACACAGAGAGTCATGATAAACACATATGTACATGATGCACAGGCTCAGACCCATGCATCAAAATTATTCATGCATGTTCTCACGTTAGAATCCACTGATATATGATTAACAATGTGAAAATATGTACACAAAAAACATTTTCAGTATAAGTGAAGTAAATTTGTTGTGAGGCCAGAAATTAATTTAAAGACCTGCAGTGTTTTACATCTTTTGCATGTACAGATTTTGTGGAAACTCCATGCAACGTGTACAAAAGAAGAGTTTTTAAAAGCAGGTTATGTTTTGTTTCAGCCTGTGTGCTTGGAGTTGGAGAGAGAAAGGGGAAAAACAGATAAGAGGAGGCCTCATGACAGTGATGGAGTCCTTATTTAAAGGTGCTCCAACTTAACATGAGTCTGCTGCGTATGGGAAAACAAAATATTTCCCGGGTCACTGAGATCTGTGTGTTTCTAGAGAAAGCACTGGGGATAAAGAAGTGGAGTTTTCATGTGATGATAATTTGTTGTTCATTGAGCAGGAATGTGTTCCATTGGCCGTGGGGGCCATCAATCTTCAAACCAGATTGGTCAACTGCTTGGATGCCTGAGTGCTCCTCTGGGACGGAGGGCAGAGTGGAGGGGTGTCTGATTGTCTTTCTCCATGTATCTGTGTTTATGTGTTCCTGAGGAATAAATAAGAGAGTTGAAAAAACAAAGAGGCGAAGCGGAGCAGCAGACCGACTTCGGTGTGTCGCTGTGGCTGTCGGTCTGTTGCTGCTGCTGGCTTATTTCTCAGTCTGAGTCCTATCAGAGATCACAAGGCTTATCATGATGGATCAGTGTACATTTATCAGCTAAAAAACAGAACAAAAGACACAAACGCATCTTTGTTTTCAACAGCAAACCCCTCTGATTGACATTACAGTGTTTGCTACAGCAAGGGTGCAAAGTGTGTTTTGTATGGGATAGATCAGCTTTGGCCCATTAAAGTGTGAAGTACATAAAAAAATCAGATTTTTAGTTTTGGTTTTAGTCAAATTAACACTCAGTATTTCTATTTACAAATTACTTAATAATTCTCATCATTTTCATGCCCAGCACACTGTACTAATGGCTTCATTCTCATAGTTATTAATTGCAACAATGGCTTTGACATTAAAATGCCTCCATGAGAAAGGTCCTTTGTTGCTAATCCAGACCCTCTTCAGTTTATGTGCTGCATTTGATTATAAATCACAAATTCCTTTCCTGCAATGAGGAAAAATAAAAGAAAATCGTTTCTTAAGTTTGAGCTGCTAGCAAAGATTTGCAAGTTTTACCAGGTGATGCCTTTGATTTGAGAGCAAAGAGACGAGCCTGAATACTTTCGATAGCAGTTTTAACGTTTTTTTTTTACTTTTTGTCCACTAATCACACAAGTTGCAAACAGAAAAGTGACACTTTATTAAGTTGTTTTGGCAAAAAAAAAGGTTAGCAAAAGGTTAAATCAGTTTACAGATTCAGTGGACTACTGGCAACATAAAGATTCATTTTCAAAACATTCCTTTTACCTGATGTTTATGATTTACTCTTTATTTAGCTCTGTTTTTGTCTCACCAACTCCTTGAAAAATATTTGGCTCTTTAGCTACTAACCAGTCCACTATGTTAAACAGCTAGTCTACTTTGACTGGTTAGGCAGGAAGCCTGCAGCTGGTTTATCGAAGCTTTCTTTCTAAAAAACTGTTGCCTGGAAGAACGATTTGATGGGAGCAGAAAGTGAACCAGTAAAGTTGCAGGCCAGAAAACCCCAAAAGTGATACAAGGATGCTAAAACACCTCACCTGGCACAGCAACATCTACAACATCGCCTCACCAACACGGTTGTGCAGACTACTCGTTACTTTTAAAAACCATTATATATTACTTTACTTGAATACCATACTCTAAAAAGAAATTGGTCACACTGTTACATTGATTTTGCTTCAGGCATGACATTAGTTTTCATTTTCAATTTGATTGTAGTTACTGACGTGCATTCAGCTTAGATATACCTTTATTTTTCTGTTCAGTGAAATTTGCAGAGTAATTTTTTATTTTGAAAATTTAAGGGATGTTCTATGTTGTCCCAGTGTCTGACTTCACATGTGGTTATTAAAAGCTACATGCTAAAAATTTGTAGTAGAAAGTCAGCACAAAACCAAAAATCCCATAAGCACGATGTGTGTGTGTGTATGTTAAAATTGTCTGTGTTTTTTCACCGTTCGAGAAAGAATACGCTAGCCACTTGCTAACTTGTTTGTAGCTTGCTTGGCTAACCAAAGAAGGCTCAATAGCATCCAGCTGAATGGAGCATATCGCCGCCTCCCGTAGCGGAGTCGGACAATAAATCGATTCTCCCTCGGTACTCGTAAACTGGGACAAGGACAGCAGTCCAGTTCAGTGGCCTGATCGAGCTTTAAATGTAGCTCGGCTTAACTGTGCTTGCAAACGTACTGACTGTTTGTAACAGCTGGCAAACAAAAAGGAAGATGAGTCATTACGTTTATCATTCAGACTGAGACATTTTATCAGTTGAGTTGTGTTGATCAGCGTTTTCTCTAACAACAAACCACAGCACAGACTGTTGCTGCACCATGTGCACATTTTACATCTATTTGAATCTTTTAAACAGTATATTGTGCAAAGAGGAAAGAATGTCCCTCATACAAGCTCACACTTCATTACCGGGACATCCATTTAATTCCCTGCATGTCAGCCACTGTCTGGCCGTGAAGGAAACAGCATAAGTCATGTGCACAAGTTAAACAGCAAGCAGACTCTGCGTGTGTGTGCATGCGCGTTTGTATGACTGTTTATGCATGTGTGCACATGTTCTTTTATTTCAGGGCCCTTGTTGATGGCTGAACAAAGTGGTCTGACACACTGATTCTTCTCCTCATGACAAGCACATTTAACACAGAGCTCCTCCCGCCTCCCTCGGCCTCTCCTCCTCACCCTCGCTCTCTCTCGCTGTTCCTCGTGGAGTTGAGGAGTTGAATCATAGGTCAGCAGTTCTTTGCACAGAGAGAGACAGACTGGATTTCCAGATGGTGAAGTCAATATCTATCTCTGCTCACCCGAACTCACACTTACGCACACATGCACACACAGATACACTCTCATGTGGAGTGAATAACAACAGTGATCGTGGTTTTAATTTATGTACAAACAGTAAACAGATAAGCTGCCATCTAACCATACATGACCTGCTTCCTCAGACGCACAGAGCCGGTGTGTAGAACAAATTGTGACATGTCATGAGCTGTAATTGGTTCCATGAGAAGAGCATGATGGGAAGAAAAGCGCTGAGTGGACACTTCCGTTAAGATGGGGAAAACCCACTTTAACTGTGATTCTTTTAATGCTTCTCCCAGTCTGGTCATGTGTGTGTTTGTGTCCACCAGTGGCAGTTTGCCAGTGACTCCGGCCTGCTGAACATCCATTTGTCTTGAATGGGAAGCACACAAGTGCAGGAAAATACAAATGTGTCCAGAAATCAAGACATGTTCAGGCTGGAGGACTTGTTTGAGAAAGTTTCAGATAATAATGCTACAGACTAACTGTGTCCAGCTGTTTGACACGAAAACATCTGTCCCAGTGGCTTTATAGATTGTGTTTCCATATCAGTCCAATGCTTTTGTATTACTGTTCCTTTTTTTTTTTTTTTCCAGCTGTGATCTGTTTAAAAGATGACAGATAAATCACTGAGGTTCTGTATGGTTAAAAATAATCTCCCAAAAGTGAAAGTTACTGAGACCTGTGTGTTTGTGTGTGTGTGTGTGTGTGTGTGTGTGTGTGTGTGTGTGTATTGGTTGCTATGGCCACAAAACAGCTGACAAAACCCAAAACATCAGTCAGAGATAACCTTAAATAGAACTACAGTCTTAGATCAAAAGCAGGGACATCGTTCAAGGACAACACACGTGCACACACACGCACACACACACACACACACACAATGCATAAATGGCAGATACTGACACAGGAGCTGAGGAGGCACAGGGCAGAAAACAATAATGCAATTCTTTCCAGTTTGGTTCAAAACTTTTCCAGTTTACATGGGCATCTTTAATCTAGTATTGGCTTTTTGAAAAGCTGCCTAGCGAATTACACCCTATGTTGTTATTTATAAGTTAGCTGTTTGTAAGACCTTTTGAAAATAAAATAATTCTAAGATACTGATTTATGTCAAATTTGAGTAGTTGTGCCCTTTATTTGCCTGTTTGACAGGAAAAGTAGTAGAGTGTGGATGTCCGAGTTCACCTCCCATTACAGCTAGCGATTATTTTTGTTGCAACATCGATCTTTACGTGTTGGCATTCATTGTAAAAATAAGTAAATAAAAAATCCCTGAGTCTTTATTGGCTGTCTTTGGGATTTAGCATTTTGACCTGAGCTGCCGTTCATCAAATGGCCACTAGGTGGTGACGCTGAGAAGACAAAGCGTAACTTAAACTGAATTTCCAGAAAATTTGCTGAACAAAATGCATTCACATTTACATCTAGAACTGTTGTACGAAGATTTGGAGATGAGTGCATCAAGATGGTGCCATGAAATGATTTCAGTAGAAGAGGAAATCATGAAATGACAATAAAATCAGTGGGAAACACGCAGAAAATAAAGTCTATTATTATGTGTAAGGTTATAGTTCCACCAAGTCATTTTCATGCCATCTCTTCCCGTTTCCTTGTTTCGAGCTCAATAGAGTGCCTAAGTCCCGCCCTTCTACTTTTGGTACATGGGACCTTATTTTGGAGAAAACAAAGAAATTACAGTGGTCGATGGAGAGAGACATTCTTTCTTCCCCATTTAAGTTGTACCACCAATCTCAAATATTTTTATATGTCTTTTGTTAATTCAGTATTTGATTTTAAATAATAATTTTGCTAATCAAGAAAGTTGCAGTTTATCACACAACTGCTGAAGTATAAGACTTTGAAAATACGTGTTTAGAAAGACGACACACCCTACGTGATGTCTTAACAACGATCTAAGTGACAAACTCTCTGTTGGTTTAACTGCAGCTCTCAACACGCCTGTTTTTACCTCTTTTAATCCTTCCCTCATTCTGAAGGAATGAAAAAAACTGCGCTAACGTTACAGCCAGGTTAGCGTTGATGACGTATATTGTGCGAGACGAAAGACTAAGTGGTAAAACTAAGTGATACTTAAATATCTTCACGACAGACTGTGACTTTATTAATTTGTAAAATGATCTTTTAAAATGAAAAACATCATTTTTGAGAATAAGGGCACAGTTTAAACAGGATCTAAAATTAATTTGTCTTTGTCCATTGACTACTTTCAAAATTTTTCCGAAATAAGGTCCCATAGGGTTGGGCGTGACTTTGCCACTTGATGATTTTCTTAAGTAGGCTAAATGATGAAGACCTATTTGCACTTTTACAAGCTATTTTAAGCCAAACTTTCCAACTTTTAGACTTATCAAGTTATGTGTGTGCGGTACAATAAAGTGTAGCAAGCTCAGTGGTAGTGATGTTGAAGTCATGTGACTGTTGAGTTTTTCCTATATAGCCTCATGTTAGCTTTTGCTTTTCGTGATTAAATTTACACTACAAAAATCACAAAAGAGACCGATGAAAGCTTGTGGTATCTGCAGGATCAATTTGAGGACAAGTCTGATGTCGTGGTGTCGCTGCTGGCGCCAGATTTCAGGCAGTATGTAAACACAGGTCTGCAGACAGGCGCTGGTCTCGCCTTGCGTCGCCATACGGGCATCAGACAGTGAACGCTGCTCCCATCATAGGAGCTACAGATTACGGTGAACCGTGACTACCTGGCAGGTCAAAGTTTCTGGACGATTTGATTACTTTGGATGAGCAGCATGGAAGCTTTTTATCGTTTTATCGTGTATTTTTTTTTTTACCTTTGAAAGTTGGTCACCATGTCCTTCAATTGTTTGGGAGATTACTGCAACATCTTTTTCCTGTGAAACACCAGCAGAGTTTTGAGGACTAAAAAACTTCACCAGAACTTCAGTCAGCATGAAGGTGAGTAGATAATGACTGAATCTTTATTTTTGAGTGAACTATCCCTTTAAAGATACCCTACTGTCTATGTCAGTGACGATTTCTTTGATTGATAGGTGTCTCAGCCTATTGTAGACAGCTGTATTAGCTGCCACTCCTTCTAACTCAGCTCCTTCTTTAAATATCCCCCTGCGTCCAAATTTAGATGCAATGAGCAATAAACCAGAACCCATCTTTAAAATTTCCCTTTAACATCTTTATTTTTCCGTTAAATGACCTGATTTGTCAGAAGCTACACACCGACCGTTGTCAAGAAACTCCTGTTGTGAAAATCTTACCAGACCTGTCAGCTAAGTTTAAAACATTAAATGTACAAACACTGCACAGCAGTCTGAATCTCTGCTGAGTCCTTGTTAACTTTCACATTTTATTAAACAATAATGTCCATTAAAACAGTGTGGACGAGTCAGGTTCAGCCAGATGTCTCTGTGCAGGCTGATGTTATAACTTCTTTCATGATTCTTGTTCAGACTTCTGACAAATATTTGACGGCATATGCAGCAGGAATAACATATTAAAAAATAACTTACTTTCAGACGTAAGAAAAGAATCGGGGCACATTTTGACTGTAGTTTTGATCAAGAAGAATCAGTTTGAAGTGCACAAGTGTTGCATTTGTTGGTGAAGATTTTTTCTGTGAAGTGTGAAGATTCTTCATCTTATTTAGTCTGTCTACACATTCTCCCCCAGACTGGCATCAGGCCACATGAAGTTATTAATTAGGCCTGTTATATTATATTAATTATTATGGCTGCAGGTCTTCAGCCTGTTCAGTCGATGCATAAAGGCCAACAGAAACAGAGGCAAAGGAGAAAAGAGGAGTTGCTTCCTTTCTGACAGATTCAAAGAATCTTAGAAGAATATTTATATGGCCTTTAAAAAATACAGGCGAGGCCTAGGCTATTGGAAATGCAGTCAATTGCTGGCAGAATTAATTGCTTAATTAATGCGGCCTACCGTAAAGCCGAAACCTTTAAATTTAAAGAATTTGATTGTTGATCAATTTTGGGGCAAATTTCTTAGTTTTTGTGCAAAATCAAGACTCGCGACTTGAGTCGCAGTGAAGCTCACAGCGCTCACATTTGATTTCAAGGAATCTTCACTTTCACTGTGCTGTAATCGGAGGCTTGTGTCCCGGATGAACTACAGAGGTTAAAATCTGTGGGTCGTTCTTCACTGAGCGGTTCAACACTGATGGTAGAAGATTATATTTGCTTTTGATGAACCGTTATCCTCCCTGTAACCAGCCAGGCGTTCCGACCCACACACACCGAGATAAAGAAGATAACAGAAACGGACAGAAACCGACACTTTGCGCACATTTATCATCACAGGTATGAAGAGAGAGAGAGAGACAGAGACAGAGAGAGAGACAGAGAGAGAGACAGAGAGAGAGAGACAGAGAGAGAGACAGAGAGACAGACAGAGAGGATTTAAAGGGAAAACCGGCCGTGTCAGAGAGGCTCGGACCTGAGGGCGTTTCATGGCTCAGACAGGCAAATAACAAAAAAATTCCTACAAGCAAAGTGTTAAAATTAATATACTAAATCTGTACTTTTTTTTCCTGCAGTAGTAGAAAAAAATCGGCCATACTTTAAAAACCAATGAAAGTTCGCTTCACCATTTTCTTTTAACCTACTTTTTTCATAATAATTTCTATTTACAAACAAACAACGTGTCGGGGTCACTGACCATTTTAAATGTCAGTTTTAGTCGAATACTACGACAACTGAAAAAAAATAAAGTTCTGACAAAAGCAAAGCTGAGAGCAAAAACAATGAAAAGACAAAAGAAACGCACAGAAACGTGAATCCCAAGATTTCCCGTCATTCGGGCCATGAACGAATAATCTGCCTACCGTATATTTTACAATAAATCTACACACACCTACGACTAAAACAACCGTGAACCTGATTTTGATCTGACAAAATCATGTTAAAATAATATTCAATCTAATCTACCAGAGAGAAATTTCAGTAGGCCTTTAGCCTCGACAAACAGCAGCGGTTTATGTGAGAGGATGTCGTATTTAATTTGATTTGTAGTTCTCTCGCCGTCGGACTTTTTTTGTTTGTTTGTTTCTGTGCAGTTGAATTTAAAACTTCAAATGCCGTCATAGGATATAAAGGAATTAGATTTGATCTGACTAGAACTGAAGGTACTGTATGTGATGGTTCTTGATTTTATAAAAAGGAAAAATATATATCTGACCCAGAATAAATAAACCAGAAAAAAAGAGAAAAAAAAAGATGGATGGCCTTACAACCTCAAATGGAGCAGGCCTACAGTCATGGGATTTAAAAAAAAATAAATAAAATTTTATATATATATATATACACACACATATATATATATATTTTTTTTTAAATTAAGAAAAAGAAAGAGAATTTTTCACATGATGGAGTTTTTGTTCCATTTTGGCCAAAATATTTTTAAAACATTTGTAAATTTAAAAAAAAATTAAATAGCCTCAGTCAGTTCTGTTAAAATGACAAATTTTTCTGAAAATGCTTGTATGTGTTGTGTGTGTGTGTGTGTGTGTGTGTGTGTGTGCTGCATACAGTAAATGAATGAAG
>JAQFJB010000022.1:4151819-4162374 GCA_029874875.1 Naso minor
ATTTGTACATGTAAATGTACACTTGTACATACGTAACGTAAGATTTCAAAAATAAATACAAATAGAGAGGTAAAGTAATAGGAAGACATAGGAAGGGAGAAAGTTTATAAAGAAAAATTCGGGGCGTTATAAATGTCCAGAGTCTCTGCAGCTTTTCTATTCTTCAGCCCTTGTAGAGTTTTGAAAAAAGGTTCATTTCAATTTTAGATTCTTGTATCCTCGACGTTTTTCTTGTGCATTTACATTTATGGATAAAATATTTACCCAACAAAATAAAAAAATACAAAATCATTTTTCTGTCTGTTTCAGTGTCATTTTTTCATAGTAAAATTCAACATCCTTTTCTCTCAGTTTTTGTCTGTAAGACATGTTAAAGATATGTTTGACTTCCAACCAAAAGAAATTTACATACGAATATTCATAGAGAAGGTGACAAATAGACAAACTGCTATAACCACAGAAGACACAGTTTTCATCAATGTAAACTTAAAATTTCTGCAAAATCTGGCTTGTTCACCTCAGCTGTAGGCTGCATCAGAAAATAACTGATGGTTGTTATCAAGTGAAATTCAAAAAAGGACAAATATTTTTAAACATCCTGCATGAACTGTGATGCTCACAGAGTTCTAAATATGATCTGAAAGCAGAGAGCTTGTGGCTATTTTAAGGCCTGACATGATTTGCTATTTAAGGCTAATTTTTGTGCTTTCCTGGGTGTGTGTGTGTGTGTGTGTGTGTGTGTGTGTGTGTTCGTTCCAGATATCTGGTCTCTCGGGGTGATCCTGTACATGTTGGTATGTGGAGTCCCTCCTTTCCAGGAAACCAACGACAGTGAGACTCTGGTCATGATTCTCGACTGCCGCTACTGCATCCCAGAGCACGTTTCAGACGGCTGCAGAGAGTGAGTTCTGATCACTGATACTGGGCCGAGACCATAGCAACTGTTGACAAGATTTGTCTCTGATCACAACCTCTGAAAAACAGAGATATCTGATTTTATTGTCAAGTTTTATGTTTTTGCTGTAAATTGATTGTTCTGTTGTGCAGTGCGTCACCCTTTCTTTAAAAGCTGCTGACCATAAAATCATCACGTCAATGTGCGTTTCAGGACATGTTTTCTTTCGAAATTGGCTGTTGTTTTTCTTAGATTCAAAACATCTGTGTTTGAACTATAAACCATGCTTCAGCCTTGTCAGAGGATAACAGTCAGACCTTAGGAACGAAGCACCCACATGCCCTCATGTGTCTTTTCACTTCACCTTCACTCCTGACCAGAGTTGCTGCCATGAGGAGATTTTCTCACCTGTTAATAACCCTGTGATAACATCGGTGTTACAGATTAGTTTAGAGAGCTATATAAAATGCAAACTCTGCTGATTTTGATGTAGATTGAGCGGGTCACTGTAGAGAAATAAACCACGTCGTGTCGGTGTCCTGTGTCACCCTGTCGGGTGGTGAGGGGGCTCGTCTATCGCGATATTTGGGTAGCCACGGAACAACATGGTGATATTGAGCTTTGGATATTGCCCAAGCCTAATTATTGCAATATTTTGTAATGTAATAATACTAGGCCGCATTGTCTGTGCTGGTTTTCTTATGAACTGTGACTGTGATAGTGAAAAGCTCGTTAGCCCATTGTAAATGGAATTTAAAAAGTCTTACATTTATGTGCTGACCCTGCACAAACCCTGAAGGGAAAATATATACGTTGTGTTTGGATTGTTTCACAGGCTTCTCCAAAAGAAACGACTGATAGCAATAAACGGATCCTTTTTACCAAGTATTATTAACATATCTAAAGCCTGATATATTTTATTCCTCTGTGTCCGTAAGAGCTTTTTTGAGGTCAAAAGAGTATTAAAGACACACCAGTGGGCCACATCATTGCACCAGGTGGGCTTTAGGGATGCACGATATTGGGCTTTTTTTGCCAATATCCGATATGCCGATATTTGATCATCAATACCAATATTTACGTGTATTTTTTCTCCACACCTAATTGCAGAGATCATCAAGTCTCTCCTGTAGTGAATTTACATACAGCATTATTATGCAGACTCTCACTGTGTTGGCCCACCGGCAAATGCAGGCATAGAATCCAAAGCTTAAAATGATGCAATATTCATTCCTTGTGCAAAAGAAAAAAAAAAACTAACTCATGTTAATTAAAACATGTCATGTTTATCAATAACCATTGCTTTTAAACAAAACAAGTAAGATTCATCCCACTTCAGACTGGATGATGCTCTCCCTGAGACAGTCAGAACAAAACCCACAACCAGGACAAATTTGTCCTGTTTCAGTGAACATCACGTCTGTCCACGGGGAACATGGGAAACATGGCGTCAACTCGGGCGTTTAATCAAGGAAACAGCAGCCTGTTATTTTATTGGGTGTATCAGCGAATGTTGCCGGCCAATGTTTGATTGTTAATTTTACAGCCAATATCGGCCGATACTGATAACGTGCCGATAATATCGTGCATCCATAAGTGACATGTTTATTCATTAACAAGAGCACACTGTAGTTTATTTTAGGTCAAGTTACTTCTACATACAAAATAGTGTCATACTCACACTGAGCAACACGTGTGAATCCAAACCTCAAAAAATCGTCTCACCAAAATATATTTAAAACTTAAGTGCCCAGCTGTTTAGGGAAAATCTTAGAAAAATAAAACATAACACAGTTTGGGTCTTTCTATTGGATTAGATTTGTATCTTATTATATGGAGGATGTTGAAATGGGCAGTGAAAAATACTAACATGTTCCAAATTTGACATTGTGGAACAAATAGCAGCACACAAAGGAACAACAGCAGTACAGGTTGCACGTGTGAAACAACAGCTGTATCTGCATTCTGTTTTTGCTCTGAAAGCTCCTGAATGAAGACCTTTAGACACTCTCCAGGAGGCAGCAGGCAGAAATACCCTCACCAAGTGGTTTGTTAGATTATCTGCAGCACACAACTTATCCTGAAACATCTGACCCGGCACTTGTCTCATGAGTTTGCCCTCGGTCACATGATGGTGTACTTGTGTTGAGAAAAGAAGCGGAATAGAACAGAACAACCTTCTGGATATGAGAAGCTCATACAGGCCACATCAGTAAAATTTGTGGCGATGGCCTGGATCAGATCTAAATCAGGTCAATCCCCCAGTCAACGCAGGAGCTGCAGATCAGTGGTTCTTAAACTTTCTCTGTCACGCCTCCCTTTGGAAGAAGGAATATTTCCATGCCCTCCCCACAACAAGACTGCAATGTAACGATTCACACTTAACTGTAGCTTTTTCAAAAATAGATAAAAATAAAATAAAATGTGCAGTCACATGCTAATTTTCCAAAAATGAAACAAAACAAAAAAACAGGAGCAGTCACACACCCTCCCTGTGATGCTGCCATGTACCCTACAGGGGGCACACTCCACAATTTGAGAATCACTGCTGTAGAGGCTGATCAGCATAGCACAGTACAAAAGAACAAACAGCAGCTTTTATTCATTCCATGAGTGAACAGTAAATATCTTGCTGTTTTTCCTCTGTCAGTCTGATCTCCAGGATGCTCCAGAGGGATCCGTCTCGCCGCGCCTCACTCGAGGAGATCGAGGGTCATCACTGGCTGCAGGGGTTGGATAACGCCCTTCTCAGCCCCGAGGCACCACCACCCTGGCTCGCTGGGGTCCTCTCTCCTAGCTCTCCCCGCTCAGGAGTACCTGAGTGTGGAGACCTGCTCGCTGGGAGGCCCCCACCTCAGCAGGCTTTCCCAGGACCCTGGCAGCCAAGCCTCAGCTTCACACTCCGTCCACCTCTGGCTGCAGAACCACCGGTCCCCAAGAACCTGCCTGCGCTACAGCAGATCTGTGAAGAGGAGGAAGAAGAGGATGAGGAAGAGGAAGAGAGTTTGGACATGGACGGTGATGGTTCGGCATGTGTGGTAGTAGAGGAGCCAGAGAGAGAAGCTGAGGAGATGCTTGACATAGCAGATGATCCAGAGTGTGCGGAAGAAAAACAAAAAGAGGAAGAATTAAGAAGCTCAGTGATGGTGGTGGTGGTGGAGGAGGAAGAGGAGGAGCTAACAGAGATGGCAGAGACGGAGATGGAGAAAGAAGACAGTGAGTGTGTGATTTCAGACCAGCCAGTCAGTCATGGAGACAAGCCTGTAGGTTCGCCACCTGAAGTCCCACCATCGTCTCTGCCACGTTTGGGGGTGCCATGCTGTCAGGGGCAGACGGACTCCTCAAGCCAAGAGGAAGGAAAGGACGAGGAGACAGAACCCAACAACAACACCAACAAAATGTCTCCTCTTTTCCCCGAATCTTCCGTCCCTTCCATCCCTGCATCCTCAGCCAGACTCATCCTGAATGAGGAGGCGCAAAAAACAAGAAGAGGAGAACGAGCCGATAAAACAGGGGAGGGTGCAAGAGATGACCCCATGACAGGCAGATCTCAACCCTGCAGTGCACCGGGGACCCGGGATGAGGCGAAGGCTGAGCAGGGGAAACGACACAGCATAAAGCTGCGCGAGCGACTTTTTCAGTTCCCCCTGTGTGAGAAAGCTCTGGCCTTCAACATACCAACAAACAACAAGCCTAAGATCCTGCCGCTGGCTCAGTACAACTGCTGCCATGTGCTATAAATGAATGCAGCCTGGGTGCTGCTGCCTGTGATGTGCTTCTCACCTGGGACACGCAAGCTGTTTGGGAGTGGGCAGGTGGCTGAATACTGAGCACAAACCATGTGAGGAGGCAAACTCTGAGCTCCCTGCTGAGCCTCTGTGCTGCACTGAGTGTACGGGATGGGACGTGTACAGCTTCATACATAAAAACATCCAGCATTGTGCTCATGTAATAAACATTCGGTTAAGTTAGACATGCTGCACAGCACAGTAATCAGACTTCGAGGAACCTCATGCATTTGCTGCTGTGTACAGGAATGACCATAGACTTACTAAGTGTCCAATCTGTAGCTTATTAGAGGACCTACAGAGTGGAGAGAGACGGAACAAAGATGGTGACTGAAGAGTAACTATTGAATAAGCTATAGTCTGTCTTGTTTGTTTAAAAGGTGCCTACAAATATAAAAATGGATTTCATACACGACCGCGGCGTCATTTTGGTTCTGTTGGACTGTAAAAATCTAAAAATCAGAATTATCTCGCACTCAGTAGATCCTTTTCATATTTTAAAATACATGAATTAGAATAAACTCTAAACCAGCTTCTGCTACAGAGTAGCACTCGTTTCCTCTTCGCTTTGCACAACCTGCTTCTGTCACTGTTTTAAAGTGATTTTGTCACAAGATTTAATATATTGCGTAAAGTCCAGTTGTCAGTGTGTTCAATGAATATCAAAAGTGGCTCACCGAGGTTACAGGCCTCTGTAACGAAGGGGAGGCATTTGAAATTTTCCTCCCTGTTCACTTAAATTGAAAAGCTACAAACTAAAATATAATGCATTTAAAATTGAAAGTTTCAAACACAAAATGATATTTATTTAACCTACGGGTCAAGTTGGTCACGTTCTGTTTGTTATTTTTATGCTTAGTTTTTGTGTAATTATCATTTTTAAACAAAAATAGATCCGATCTTTCAGACAGAAGTTTTTTTATATCGATGCTGTTCTCTGGTCTTTGCTGGTGGAAACAAACTCAATTTATGAGCTTTGCACATCTTTGAGCATCACAACACAAGCCATCATGGCTGACGCTGATACTGAGAGTGATTATGAGGAACTAGTTACCTCGTTAGCTTACCTGTGCAGGTGGATCAATGTCATTGGGGAAAACTGAGGGAACAGCAGTTTTCTTGAGTAATGGACTCTTTCGTACCGTAACAGTCACTGTCAAGAAAATGATCGTTGCAAACACGCAACAACACACAACATCGAGTTGTTTTGCTGCAGCACGTCCCACGGTGTGTTGATGTCTGGATGTTTGATGGACAACAACCACAGCTCACATCGCTCCAGAGCTCCAACCAGCAAACGACGGTAACAGACATGGGTTACGTTGTTTGAATAATCATTACATCTCACGACCGTGCACTTTATAAAAAACAGCAAAAACAACAACTACTGTTAAGTTATAATCTTCACTTACTACCAAAGTTCTCCTGCTAACATTAGTCTTGCTGAAGTCCTGATTGTTACATTGAGCAGTGTACACACTTCTGTATGCCCGATCTGAGTCATGTGACACCTCAATACAAACGCCTCTCAACAAAAAAGCAGAGCCCTTCCAAGAAAAAGATAAACACCTGGTACTGAAAAGGTTTTATTAATCGTTTATTTCACGATATTTTTAAGCGCAATTCAAATAAATGGGGAGGAAAATTTCAAACAGCTCCCCTTCATCACAGAGGCCTGTAACCTTGGTGAGTCTATTTTAATATTCATTTAACACACTGACAACTGGACTTAATGCCATTTATTGAATCTTGTGACAAAATCACTTTAAAGCTCTTGATGTAAGCTCTACGAAAGACAGACTGAGACTGTTTAGATATGATGTTATATGATATGTTTGATATGATATATTGGATATATGATATACTGTGCAATGTCTTATTGACTTTGCACAGCAGTCTTAATGTAAAGACCTCCTAACATACTGTATTCTATTGATTGGATCATTGATTGGGATGCAGGTCTTTCATTGTATTTTGAACTTGTTCATTTTAATTTTACTGAAGTTTATTAATATTTGATCCTAACAGATTTTATTTTGAATGTACAGTTATGAAGTTCCCTAGATTTTTTTAATATAACGTACGAAGATATTAATTCTCTAAGGAGACGTTACTTTGTGCATGTTATTACTGTTGTTTATCACAATATACCTCCATGTGTCTTGGATCTGACAGGACATTGTACTTGTCTAACTGTAAGTACCTTGACATAATTCACTGTATGATGAATTGCACACAGAACGACTACTGGTAGCTGGTTGCTTTCTACAAGCAGCATCGTGGGACTGATTGAAACATTTGTTGGTCGGTTGAACAAAATGATAGTGCTGTTATTATGTAGCCAAGGATTCCCTCTATTTTACCATATAAAGCCTCTGTGTGTTCCTATATTTTCTCATACACACTGTGCTTTTTCTCTTTTTGAAGCTAGTTAGTATAAGTTTTGTGAAGTTGCAGAAGGCCAAAGCTGAAAAATAAGCTACATCTTCCTCCTGTAGTTCAGTATTCACAGCTTATTTCTGTCAGTCACTGCAGCTTCGTGGGTGAAGCAAATTGGATTTTAACTGGTGACCTGTGATTGGACGCGTCCCGTCTATATAAGGAGCAAAAGTCACGTGAAAAATCTGATTATCAGTCATGTTTTCAATCAGCCATAGAAGGATAAAATCTGTGCAGATTTGGGATAAAATCCCATTATCTGTTCCTTTGTGATTGCAGCCTGTCTCTCCACAGTGTGTCTGTACCTACTGACCTGCATTGTAACTTGGACCACGTATCTATGGAGCCATGAACTTGTTTTTCTCTATTTATTTATTAAAATAGATTGAAGCAATAGGAGGGATGTGTGCAGTGTGCTGATTTCTATTGCAGATATTGTGCAGTGTATTTCCTCACATACACCAAATACTAGATATTAGCTTCTCAACAGGGTCATTGTATGTCATGATCAGGAATGTCATTGGTAACTTAAAGTTTTTTAATCACACTAATCACATTCTGCTATTTTGTCCCTTCCATGCACCCTTAGTCAAGCCTCTGCAGTGGTTTCCTGCTTCCTAATGGCAGAAAGAAAATAACAATACACTTCTGAATGGCTCACATTTTCTTTTTGTTATTTGCCTTCCTCTTGAGTTCAAGTCGCTGATATCAATCTTTTGACTGTAGAGCAGTCGGCAGAGCTTGCCGACTGCAAATTAGCTTAGCTCAAATACTGGTAGTCAATGGGAAGTGCTAGCCTGCCTGCATCAAAAGTCATCAGATAAACTGTCCAACAACTCTAAATGGTCCTGTGTGCTTGTTGCGATTTGTTTATTTCCCATGTTATGTTATTTTTAGACTCAGATTAGCACTTTGCGTCATTTTAGGATGAAATATGTAATGAAAGTAAACCACAGGATGCATGTGCAAAACACAGCGGATGTGTTTGTAAGTAGGTCAACAAAACAAAACGTCTGTTAAAAAATTAAAGTGACAAAGTGCTAATCTTAGTCTAAAAGTAACAATGTGATCAATAAACAAATCACAACAAGCACACAGGACCGTTAAGAGTTGTTGGACAGTTTATCTGATGACCTCAGTCAGAGGCAGGCTAGCACTTCCCATTGACTACCAGTGTTTGAGCTAAGCTAATTAGCAGTAGGTGAGCTCTGCCTGTCTCTTCCAGTTGACAGTTGATTCCAAATCAAGTTACACTAGTAAGAATTGCTTTACATAGTTAATATGGACTTAAAAACTGCTGTGAAATGCAAAATAATAGAATTTTAAACATGCAATAAATAATGTGATTAATCACAATTAAATATTGAAATTCTGCAATTAATCGCGATTTTTATAAAATATCATTTGACAGTCAACACATTGTGTATGTTGGGAAATGTGCACCACTGAAACACAATATCAACTGAAATTTTAGCTACTAGCATACACACGAAGCACAGAGTGAGGGAAGACTTGGGGGTCAGTATGAGTCCACATTTAATTTTTCCCTTAAAAACAAAACGGATTCTAAAAAAGTTGAGACGTAAAAAATAAATGATCAGTTAGCAATAATTTGTAAGGAAATCAAGCTTACGGACTTCACAAAGTTTTCTGAGCCCATGTAATAACATCTTTTACACAGTCTTGTATTTCTCACCATGTTTTTTACTGAACGACTGAGCCTTTGGAGGATGCTGCTTTCATATCCCATCATAACACTTTCAGCTGTTACCCATAAACCTGGTTACTGTGAAAAATAGAAACATATTACTGGCATCTAATTAAGAATTATAAAATCAGTGAAGTTGATGGAGTAAAACATTAAATATATTTGTTGCACTGTTATATAGTTTTGTGTGGCTTCCCAGCTTCTTTGGAATCAGGGTTGAAGTAATTTAATCTGACAGAGTTTCTCAGCCCAAAATACCTGAGGCAACACTTTTCTGATCCATAATAGTAAGTAAAATGCTCATTAGAGGACTAACAAAATATATGAACTCAATTGCCCGCACAATGTTGCACAGATTACTGGAAGAAATTATGTTTAATAGAGCATACACACACACAGAGTTTTGTTTTGCTATACTTGCGAGGACACTCACTGACATAATGCATTCTCTAGCCCCTTACCATAACCATCAAAACTAAATGCCCAACCCTAACCTTAACCTAAACTTAATTCTATCCATAAAAACAAGTCTTAACCCTCAAAAAGCCTGGCAACAAAGTGAGGCCCAAAATGTCCTCACTTCCCAAAAAGACCTCACGCCGTGGTTGAAAACTCGCGCTGGTCCTCGCTGAGGTGCAGGTACAAAAATACACACACACACACACACACACATGCACAAACACACACACACAGGTTTTATGACTGCATGAGGAAGTCTCAGAAATCTGTCAGCAGTCAGAGGCCAGCAGACAAAGCATGTTGAGCAAAATGTAAAAAAGGTGTATAGTGCCTCCTGGTGGTAGGAAAGATAATCTAATCTGCCAGCAGTGTGAAATAGTACCCCTCATGTCAGCACTAATGTAGGCCGAACTACTGTGTACGGTCAGTCACTGGAACATTGAAATGAACTGTAAACTGCGCCCTACAGTCTTTAATGATTCTTGACGGTATTATTATTATTTTGTTGTTATTGTGTTGGCTGATTGTTTTCTTTGGAATGTTTCTTAGGCCATAGTTACATCATACCCTGACACAGATCCTTTGTGCGGTAAATACATAACAGTGCTCCCAACCCTCTATCATATGCTTTGGGGACGATCTGAATTTGATCGATTTTGGTCCTCATTCTTTGATTTATTTTTATAAATATACTTTAAAAAATATCTCTCCTTCCCCCCTCATTGTTTTTTTTTTTGGTGTGACCCAAGAAAATATATTTATATCTACTCATCAACACAACGCTCTTGCATTTTCCTCTATTGGCACGGAGTTTGATATTACTCAACTGGAAGAAGGCTTCTCCACCCACCCACACTCATCTCATCTGTAATATTACGTCTAATCTCAAGCTAGAGAAGATCAGATACACTGTGAATAGTGCCCTTCAGAACTTTGAAAGGACTTGAGATGCTTTTATGACATTTGTAGTGAGCTACGAATGAGCTAGACAACAGTTAGACTCCTGCTGTTCTGTCTGGTCTTCATGTGTTTTTGTTTTGTGATTGTCTTTTTTGTTAAGATGAGATCATCTTTTTCTTTTATAGTTCACATGTGATGTTTAGGTATGTTTCAATTCATGCTTTGTTACATTTATATTCTGTATCTGCCTATGCTCTGGATGTACTGGATCTATCCACAATTGTGCCTTTAATTAAAGGGATAATCTGGCGTAAAATGATCCCAGGGTCTTTTTCTGAACGGACACCTCATCAAAGAAGACATCCA
>JAQFJB010000022.1:4168081-4184159 GCA_029874875.1 Naso minor
AAAATAATGAAGCACCTAAAAACTAAATACCAAAACCGAACACGTTTGTTTTATTTATATTGCCTTTTTTTTCACCATTGCATATATTAAGTAAATGTGCTTTAGTCATGCTTTTAAATGTAGGAAAAAAATCTTTACAAAATTACAACTACCTTTTGCTTTGGCATTGTCTGGCAAATTTTCTTGCCTTTTAAAAGACATTAGTCATGGATGGTGTTGTAACTTTAATAAAGAAATATTTATTTCATAAGGCTTTATAAGGTAATAATGCATGGAACATTTAAGTTAATATTACTTATACCATGATCTGTGTGAATACTCTTTTCTGACTGGCTGACAGCTGTGCAACAAAACCGTTTAACGCACAGATAGGTCGGCACAAATTTAATCACCGTTCAAAATTCATCCGCTACCCATCTTGTAACCATGGCAACATGTAAACTTGCACCTTAGTATGTGTATCCTCAGTACATAATTGTGCTGCAGGCTCATAAAACAGAAATCTTCCTGATGAAACTTGAGCTACATTAGTTTCAAAATATTGATTTGAAAGGCTAAAAGTTGAACTCTGTTTCCTTCGAGGAGTTTATCAAGCCTACAGCTTTTCAGAGTATCTGGGTGTAGTCAGTGCATTATCATCTGAACACCACAGGGAGGCACTTGGAATACACAAGCTGTTACCTCTCGTTGAGAGGTAAAATAAAGTTGGTATTACAAAGTGTCCGCTGGCTGAACTGTCCGATCTGAAGTGATGGTTCAGTCATCAGTGGGTGAGTAACCTCTGTGTTCGATTTTACAAAGGTTGGTAACTGAGTCCATGTGTGTTTATTCCCCTCTACAGGCCTGGTACACTGTCCATCTGAACTTACTGATATTAGTCAATTACATAAGAATTGTATGGGATTGTAATTATTGTTCCAGGTTTTAGTCAAACCCTTAGGTGTTGCCAGGGAAACGGAGTTATTGCTAGTTTAAAACTTTATGGATTGACCGCAAATCACATGAAAATATGATTTTGAGTGCAGAACTTCCACCCAAACTTTGTGAATGCTTTCATTTTAAATTGTTGACCATGGTATAAGCGGGATAGTCAGCTGATCTGTATGCGTTAAACAATTTTGAGTCACTCTGCGGAGGCAAGTCAGGTGGTTCTTCACCTCCATGTCGTGCCTCAAAATTGTTTAACGCATACCTCCTTGTTGACTATCCCTTATTTATTGAACTGATGCCGGAAAGTTGATCAGAGGAAAGGATTTTGTGTGTGTCCGCAGCCAGCAGCAATCTGATTAGTGGTCATGTTTGATTGACAGGTGCTGGTTCGGAAAGAGAGCGGGGGTTTACACAGACTATATCTACCAAGGCCCCATGATCCTGGTCCTGCTGGTAAGACCACATGCAGTCCACCTTAAATATAGCCAGCCTGCCTAATATACTGTCATAAACTGGTGACATCCTGTCCACATTAAATACTGTTCACGTGAACTTGTCACAGTCTTAAATACGGTCTTTTTGAACTGGTCACACTCGGTCCACCTTATGTTCAGCCAGTCACACTCAGGTTCAGTAAATTATTTCCATGTCAACAAGTTGATAGGAATTTGTCTTAGTTCACTCTCAAACAGGAAAATCAACAAGCAACACACAGTACAAATACAGTAAACAATAAACAGCAGCATGTTGAGTGTTACAAACAGTGCATGCATGTAGCATGCAGAATACACATAACATCATATTATAAGGACACTCGGCCTGTCATAAAGTGCAGACAATAAAAGGAAAAAAAGTGCTGAGTGGCAAATTCAGTGCAAGTTAAAATGTCTGATGGCCTGAAGGTAGGTGGTGTCTCTGAAGCGAGAGGTTCTACTCATGATTCTCTGTATGTTCTTCCTGATGGTGGAAGGCTGAAGAGGTGGTGTGCCGGATGAGAGCGATCTGCTGTGATTTTTGAGCCTTCCTAATTAATCTGGTGGAACAAATGGTGAAAGCGAGGGGAGACTACATCCAGTGATTTTGGATGATCTGATTAACACCTCTTTGAGCTGAGTTTTGTCCTTAGTGGCTGCATTATGATACCAGACAGGAATACAAAAAGTGAGCACACTCTCATAGCCGACCTGTAGAAGTGGGCCATTACTCCCTGACTGACCCTGAACTTTTTCAGCTGCTGCAGTAAGTAGGATCTTTGGTGGGCTTTACTGATTTTGAGACTGGTGTTAAGATCCAATTATGGGAGCTCCATGGATGTTGGTTCCAAGGAACAGGAAGAAGAGACCCTCTACCACTTGTCCACTGCTGGACAGGGTGAGATGATGGCTAGCGCTCTTCCTGAAAGCAACAACCAGTTCTTCAGTTTTAGAGATGTTAGGTATCAGGTTGACGGCCTCACACCACCTCACCCGCTCCTCCACTTCCACAGTTGTTTACATATAAGGAGTAGAGGAAAACACAGGACAGGGGGTGCATCAGTGTTCAGTAGCCTTGGCAGCGAGACATGATTGCCAATTTTAACAATTTGTTTCTTGTCACATTGAAAGTTATAAATCGACTGACCCAAAAATACATTAACACCCAATTCCTGTAAAGTGTGTACCAACTAGAGGCTGACATTTTTCATGGGATTCCAACTGGCTGGGAATGAAAATCACTATCCATCACGTGAATGGGATGGGACAGGAATAAAAGTCAGCTGGAGTGGGTGGGACCAGGAATTATAGTAACACTCTGTCAAGTTTTTATACGTACTGTAAATATGCAGTTTATATATATAACAATATATATTTTCTATTTAGAGTTAGTGCACCAACTGTTATTCATGTACATTGGGTGTCTAAGATAAAATACAATTATACTTTATTGTCCGTTTGAACAAAAATTTATTTTTTTGCATCACCATGCCGACAATCCAACATCACAGCATAAAATTTAACCATAAACACTAAAACCAAAGAATCCATAAAAAGAACACATTTACACATTGAAATAGAAATATCTTCTCATCAGTCAACCCAGTCCAACCAGGATTTCCTGCTGAGCAGAGCAGGATTCACTGCTGGTTGAGCAGGGAAATAGAACGTGGAAGGAATGAGTTTTTATGGCTCATCCTCCTACATCTGGGCACCCTGGAGCATCTCCCTGATGGCAGGAGCTGGTACTCTTCATGTAGAACATGAGAGGGGTCCACAGCAATCTTCACGGCCAGACCCAACGTCCATTTAGACCAGCTGTTGAAGAAGCAGGCCTCCACTGGTTGACCCACAGTCTTGGAGCAGACTTTCAATAGCCCCAGTATCCTGGACTTAGGGTGTCCCGAGAGGCCACAGAGCCAGACTGGACCTCCATACTGAAGGATACTCTGTATTGTGGCATCGAAAAATCTGTGGAGGATTTCACTGCTCACTCCGAACAATTTGAGTCTCCTCAGGAAGTAAATCCTCCGCTGGACTTTTTTGCAAATGTAATCCACGTGAGTTGACCATGTGAGGGTGCCGTCTACGTACACTCCCAGGTACCTGAATGAAGCAGATTGTTTGATGCGGTTGTTGTGGATCATGACAGGAGTTGGTATATGTTGTGTGGTCCCAAAGATGACCTCCTCTGTTTTAATGGTGTTCAGCAGTGCAACCAGTGCAGTGTAATCAGAGAATTTGATAAGATAGTGGTCAGGCTCACTGATGACACAGTCACTGGTGTAAATGGTGAACAGTAATGGCAAGCTCACACATCCCTGTGGAGCTCCGATGCTTGTTGCTGCCGGGGGGGGGCATGTGTTGTTAACCTTTACTAACTGCTGTCTGTTGATGAGGAGGGAATGATACCAGTGAGGACTGATCTCCAACCGATGACTCTTGGAGAGTAAGTCCAGATTGATTTTATTGAATGCAGAAGAGAAATTGATAAACAGCACTCCGGCATGTGCTTTGGAGAGTCCAAAAGTTCAGAGACAAGGTGTGTGAGAGTGGCAACAACATCCTCAGTGTTGCGCCCACGCTTGTAGGCAAATTGCTAAGGGTCAAGTTTATCCAAGACAATGGGGAGGGGGGTGATGATTTTTAACAAGTGACTTCATCGGTACACAGGTTAATGCCACAGGACGGTAGTAATTGCACTACTTTGGACATGGTATTTTTGGGACTGGCATAATGTGTGTCATTTTCCAGGCCTTTGGGATGGTGTGTGTGTCCAGTGATTGCTGGAATGTGGGCTGCCACACCAGTGGTTTTTGGCCTTAAACAGCTCCTCCAGGTGTCTCTTGTGCATGTCCTTAGCATTTCTAATTTTCCCCCCTCAGCTCCATGTCTCTCTTCCTCCACTTTAGTGTATTCTTATTTTTGAAAGACAATTTCTCTTTGTTAATCAATTGTTTAATGTCTTTGGTTATGTAAGTCTTATTGTTTGGATAGACTTTAACTGTTTTTGTTGGGATGACAGACTCAACGTAGAAGTTGACGTAGTCTGTAGTGACAACACATGCTGAATCTAAAGTGTCCCTCCTCAGCACCTCCACGTTGGTGGAGTCAAAGCAGGCCCCCCAAAGTCTCTTTGCTACTTTGGTTCCACAGCCTTATCACTTTGTTCTGAGGTTTACTGGTTTTCAGGTTAGTCCGGTATGCTGGGACAAGTTGGACCATATTACGATCAGAATTGGCAATTGGTGGTTTGCTCTTGGATTGATAGGCCTCCTTGATGTTTATGTCGCATTTATCTAGTTATTAAGGTTTAAATAAATTTTATGAATTGATGTAATTATTTTCAATGACAGAAACAGGTACAATTTTTTTACAAGCTAAGTCAGTACACCCACACTGCACCTCTGTATGCAGAAGGGGACAGTCGTGGCTGTTAGCTTACCTTGCCTGTTTGTTAACTTAGGCTAATATGACTGCAACAGCACAGGCTAGTGAAACATTGGAGTTAACCTGAAGAGTCTCACCGTGCAGGCCACTGTGCCAAATGATTTTTATGTAGCCTGCTGCTGTTTTTAGCCTAACATTGCCAGACCTATTTGCAAATGTGAGTTGTGATCACCTTAAAAAACCAGGTGTGCTTAAACAGGGCAGGTTGCTATTTAGCTGGTGGAGACCATTGCAGAAGTGAACACTAACCCTAACCCATTTACCAAAGCTCCTTTGGGTAAAGCAGGCATAATGGCGCACTGATGGGTTGATAGGCTATTTAACTTATTATGAGGAGTCCTGCTACATGTCCCTAATGTGTCACAAGATGAGTGTTCGTGCCTTGTCTGTGTAAATGTACCTAAATAGTGCGCTTTCTTAACAGCAGGACATCACTGTGATAGACATAAGACAGTGTTTTTGTTGGTCAATAATGCAATAGCTTTCTGGTGCCCCACGATAGCAATGCTCCAACAATGCACCCGACCACACTTCCTTTTGAGACCAACATTCCCATATAAGCGCAGATGAACACAAGTACGGTTGCTGTTTAGACAACGTGGGTGCTGAGCGTAAACATGACAACTATGTCAGTTAGAAAATGGCAATGACACCTTTGTATTGGAAAGATAGGACCCATGACCTCAGGGGACACAAATAATTTCAAGAGGTACTTTACAAGCAGTAAGAGCAAAGCTCTGTTTTCTGATTTTTTTTTGCAATTACATAACCAACTAAAATCTAACTAGTTTCATTGAAGAACAGAAGATCATTTTGACTGGAGCTTTTGAGGAAGCAGAAGAAACCAAAGCCACCTATAATGGAGGGCAAGAGCCTGTCTCTCTACAGTAGGCTAGAGAGTGATGGGGTGATTTTTTTCCAAAGGAAAATTGCTAAATACTTGCAAAAGAATTTGGTGTGAAATCAAAGTAGGATAGTCTACATATCCCTCTCCTTTTTTCCCCATTCGCCTCAGATTTTTGCAGTACCTCAAAGTAAGGATACTTTTGTTTTCCTTTAGAACAATTATTAAGACTGCTTTTTGCTTGGCATTTCTAAACAGCATGCTCTTTGATTTCAATATTGAGATCCTAACCCAATTAAAAGTCCAATGTCAAATTTAATCATTTCTTTAGCACTCACAAATATAATACCTTTCCACATGCAGGAAATAAAATCAGCACCTGCAAGGTGCCAAACAGAGTAAATGATGTCTTTGGCAGATTTATTTCCAGTCACCTCTCCCAACTGCACAAACATTTTCCTACCTTAACTATTTTTAAAAAGCTAATGTCAGGGTTAAGAATATTCAGAAATAATGTAAGATGATAACAACATTCATTTTACTTCTGACCAAGTGACTTATTGTTTGCAATTTCCAAGCATTTCTATCCTATTTGACCACCATGTTAAGTCATTGTCCAGCACTTGCTTTAATCACCTCAGAAATATTGCCAAACTCAAGTCTGTTTTGTCAGAATCTAAGATGGAAATGCTCATTTATGCCTTTGTATCTTCTCACCTGGACAATTGAAATTCTCTCTTCACCTGCCTCAGTACAATCAAGATGGCGGCGCCCTGTTTGGCTGCGGCTGCTTTGCTTCAATCAAAATGTGCCGTCTAGGATGCCAAAAATAGTCAACACTCACAGTAAGTTAGCATATGATTGCCAGCTGCTGCTGGAACTACGATCATCCAGTGACTTCGGCTCCGTAGATACGACTACTTGGGAGTGTTTACGTAGTCTCGGAGTGCTTCACTGGCAAGACCTAGGGGCCTAAGGTGCAGCGGACCCTTCCAACAACACAAGCTGTCGGAGGACCAATTGGAGGCGGTGTGACCGAAGGCGGAAGCGCATCTGTCGAGGTGGGCTAACGGCTAAGCTGAAAGCTAACCCCTACAAAACGCCGCTTCCATCCATCTTCCTCTCCAACGTTCACTCCCTGGAGAACAAAACTGATCAACTGCAGCTGGAATTAACCTCAAAACGTGAAATGAGGAACTGCTGCGCTATAATCCTAGTTGTGCATATACATCAATAACAGCTGGTGTAAAAATGCTAAGTCTGTCTAAAGCCATTGCTCACCGGACATTGAGCTTTTGACTGTAGTCTGCAGACCCTTCTACCTGCCCAGGGAATTTACTGCAGTTTCCATCACTGCTGTGTATGTGCCCCCCCAGCGCTAACACAAAGGAGGCTATGAGTGTTCTCTATCAGACTATCAGTGAGCTGCAATCTGTTCACGCTGAGAGCTTTTTCATTGTTGCTGGGGATTTTAACTAGGCCAACATGAAGTCAGTTCTCCCACATTTCCACCAGCATGTGGATTGTGCAACCAGGGGAGAGAACACATTAGACAAGGCCTACACCACCGTGAAAGATGCATTCAGAGCAGCCCCCGCCCCCACATCCCTGCATACAAACCCCTGCTGATCAGAGAAAAACCTACAGTGAGGCAGGTGAGGGTGTGGTCTGAGGGGGCTATGGAGGCTCTACAGGACTGTTTTGAGTGCACTGACTGGGACATGTTTAAAGAAGCTGCCACTTACAATGACCACACCAAAATAGGTGAGTATGTCATATCTGTGTCAGCCTACATCTACAAATGCATGGATGACATCAGCACCATGAAGTACATCATCACCAGGGCCAACCAAAAACCCTGGATGACTGATGAAGTACGCAAAATGCTAAAAGCACGGAACTCAGCCTTCAAGTCTGGTAACGAGGAGGCACTGAGATCAGAGAGAGCCAACTTGAACCATGCCATCAGACTAGCAAAGCAAAAAAATCCAGGACTTTTTCCACAACGCCAACAACACCAGGAGCATGTGGAAAGGCATACAGGCTTTCACAAACTACAAGACAGCCCCTCTTACGTGTGATGATGACGCAGACTTCCTCAACAATCTCATTAACTTTTTTGGGAGGTTTGAAGCACTCAACAGCACTCCTGCAGTGAAAGCTGTTCCCCAGCAGGATGAAAAAGCACTCTGCCTTGATACAGCTGACGTGTGGAGGTCTCTGAGGAGAGTCAAAACACGGAAGGCCCCGGGGCCTGATAACATACCTGGGCGGGTGCTCAGGGAATGTGCAGATCAGCTGGCTCGTGTTTTAACGGATATTTTTAACACCTCACTGGATCAAGCCAAAGTCCCATCATGCTTTAAGTCTGCCACCATCATCCCAGTGCCTAAAAAACCCCAAATCACATCACTCAATGACTACCGGCCCGTTGCACTAACTCCCATCATGATGAAGTGCTTTGAGAGGCTGGTAAAGGAGCACATCATCTCCAGACTCTTTTCCACACTTGACCCCTTCCACTTCACCTACCGGACAAACCGCTCCACTGAAGACGCCATCTCCTCCACTCTCCACCTAAGCCTTGCACACCTGGAGCAGAAAAACACTCATGTGCGGATGCTGTTCCTGAACTTCAGTTCAGCATTTAACACCATCATCCCATAGCATCTGGTAGACACACTGGGACCCCTGGGCTTCAGCACCCCCCTGTGTAACTGGCTGCTTGACTTCCTCACTGAACGACCACAGTCAGTGCGGGTCGGACAGAACACGTCCTGTGTCATCACCCCCAGCACAGGCTCCCCTCAGGGCCGTGTCCTGAGCCTTCTGCTGTTCACCTTGATGACACACCACTGCGTCCCCAGGGCCGCTACCAACCACTTTGTGAAGTTTGCAGACGACACAACAGTGGTAGGCCTCGTCAGGGATGATGACGACCGGGCCTACAGAGAGGAAGTGGAGTGGCTGGTGGGCTGGTACAGTGACAACAACCTGATCTTGAACGTGGACAAAACCAAAGAGATTACTGTTGATTTCAGGAGGAACCGGCCCAGCCACGCTCCACCTCTCATCAACAACTCGGCCATGGAGGTGGTCAGCAGCACCAGGTTTCTGGGGGTGCACATCACAGACGACCTCACTTGGTTTATGAACATCACGTCGCAGGTCAAGAGGGCACAACGGCGCCTACACTTCCTGCGCAGAATGAGAAGAGCCCACCTGCCCCCGCCCATCCTCACTACATTCTACAGGAGCACCATAGAGAGCATCTTGACCAGCTGCATCTCTGTGTGGTGTGGAGGCTGCAGTGCCGCCAACTGGAAGGATGTGAGGAGGGTGGTGAGGACAGCAGAGAGAATCATCAGGACCTCTCTCCCCTCCATTCAGGACATTGCACCTATACGCTGCATGTCCCATGCCAGAAACATTATCAGAGACTCATCACACCCCCACCATGCTCTGTTCTCCCTGCTGGCCTCTGGAAAGAGGTTCCGCAGCATTCAGTGGAGGACCACCAGGTTCTGCACCAGTTTTATCCCTCAGGCCATCAGGCTGCTGAACTCTGATCACTAAATAAGCATTCTGCACCTTATTTTATTTTATTGCACCTCATGTCACTCATGTCACATTGCACCCAAATAACTTTGACTGTTTATATTTCTGCTGTGACTGTTTATATTTATGCTGTTGCTGTCGCATCCTGTTTATACTTGTATACAGGGTTCAAACTTAACTATTTTGCTCACTGGCCAACAGGCTAGTGAGCTTTAAAAATCTACTGGCCAGAAAGATTTTTTACTGGTCAAAAATTATGTATAGCTGTTTTGTGTATTTTTTATCGTGTATTGTATATTTTTCAATGTGTTGAACTGTTATAATACACTCATAAGCATTTTTTAACACGTATCATAGCAATATTAGCATATTTTTTGTGTGGAATACAGGAATGAGTCAAATTTGCCTTTTTTTCCTTAAAGGTTTATTTATTTAACATACTTTCTTTGCTGAAAAGTCTTAACATTTAGCGCCGGATCTACTAAAGGTTTGTGTGTATAAAAACATGTACAAACTCATTGCACATGCAAAAAAATGTACAAACTGATTTACTAACTGTGCGCACCGAGGGTTGCGTCTTTAAAAGGTGCAAAATGGTCGGCTTCCGGTTTGGTTCGCTATGGAGTAGACGTGTGTGAGGGGAGCTCCACTTCGACTTCGCCATTATCTCGCGCATAACACATTTAATAATAATTTCTTGCATCTGAAGTGAACTATAACGTTTTAGCCGTGATGTCGAAAGGTAAAAAAAAGAGGCAAGACATTTGTCCTGAAGAGGACGATGTTGATGACGGCTGTGCCAGGCCAACAGATGTGCGTGAAGCTAACGCTAGCATAGCAAGCTCCCCAGTTCCTGCGACTATGGAAGATATCCTAGCAGCCATAAAAACGCTAGACAACAGGGTAGACACGAGGTTCACCGAGCTCAATGGGGTTATCGCAGACTTTAAAACTGCCCTAACTGAAGTCAGCGAACGGGTGTCATCTACTGAGGCCGCCACTGAGTCACACGAGAGGCGACTGGAGCGGCTGGAGGAGCGTTACGACGCACTAGCCTCACAATGCAAGCTGCAACAAGCAAAGCTGGAGGACCTCGAGGCCCGTTCCCGTCGGCAGAATATTCGTATTGTTGGGATTAAGGAGAAGACAGAAAATGGCCGGCCTACAGAGTTTGTATCCAAGCTGCTTCCTAAACTGCTCGGAGAGGAGCATTTCAATCTTCCAGTAGAAGTGGACCATGCCCACCGGAGCTTGGCTCCGACTACAGACGGCAGAGCGAGAGCCATCATTGCCAGGTTGCACTATTATCAGGTGAAAGAGCTCGTGCTGCGGCTCGCAACAGGAAGGCTCCACTACGATACGATGGGCGCCCAGTGTATATTTTTCCGGATCTCACTTCAGCCACACTGAGGAAGCGTCAGGTATTTCAAACCATCTGGGAGAAGTGCAGAGCTAAATCCATCCTATGTGGATTTCGACACCCAGTGAGGTTCGTGGTCACTGTCAACAACAACACCGGCACGTTTACCACCCCGGCCGAAGCCGAGGAGTTCCTGAGCCGTGAGGCCGAAGGATGGGACGCAGTCGCCAGCGCTGCTGTAAACCGGGGAAAAGAGTGATATCTCGGTCACGCCATGTGACAAATACAGCTATACAGAAGGATGGTGTGAATCAATATTGATTAGCTAAGACAGTTCATAACATATGTTCATGTTTAGTCTGCGCGAGGACTCATAAGTATTTCTTTTTTTTTTCTCAATACTTATATGTGAAGCGGGGTGTATTGTCTCCCCTGTTTGGAGAGAGATGGATAGTTATACTGCTAGCCTGGGCCACCAGCTGGTCCCCAAGTCTAGTTTTAACTTAAAGTTAGGGGTATGGAAGCACTGCTCCTGTGTTCATAGGGAAGGGTTCTGTGTTTTTTATGGGGTGTTTTATCAGCTCATCTGTCTGTTTACATCTGTACTCATTGTAACAGTCATGAAAAATGTTCTCTTCCTTTATCGCAGATAGTTTATGATGGCCGATTTACACAGGCGCAGCAATGGAAAAGTTAAAATAACAAGCTGGAATGTAAGAGGGATGAACAGCCCACTGAAAAGAGGAAAAGTGTATGCACATTTACGGGCACTTAAATCTGACATATACTTTCTCCAGGAGACACACATTAAAAAAACAGCAGTAAAAATACTCTGTCCCTCGTGGGCTTCCCAGGTCTATCAGTCAAACTTCAGTACAAAATCTAGAGGTGTTGCAATTATGATAAGAAAAAATATTCCATTTATCCACTCTCAAACAATTTCAGATCAGAGAGGGAGGTATGTGATAGTCAGTGGGACACTGAATTCCACACCATTAATACTAGTAAATATTTATGGGCCAAATTTTGACGACCCGCTTTTTTTCAGAACATCTGCAAGGCTTTGCCAAATTTAGAGGATAATTATGGGTGGCGATTTTAACTATGTTTTGGACCCCGTTCTTGATCGACAGCACTCCCAAACTAGTATTGGTACGTGTGGAAACAGTGGCACACTTAATAATCTCATGCAGTCTTATAATTTGGTAGATATTTGGAGGCTTCTTCACCCCACCACAAAGGATTTTTCCTATTTTTCTACAGTACATAAATCCTATTCCAGGATTGATTTCTTTTTAATGGATTCTAAATTGTTGCACTCAGTAATAGACTGCACCTACCACAATATACTAATATCAGATCACGCTCCTGTCTCATTGAGTCTCGACTTGAACCATAAGAGAGGTGAACGTAGCTGGCGTTTGAATAATGCACTATTAAAAGATGAAGAATTTTGTACCTATCTTTCTGATAAAATAGAAATGTATTTAAACACCAATGATATGGGCGATGTGGATGACTCCACTCTATGGGAGGCCATGAAGGCTGTCCTTAGGGGCCATATAATATCGTATGAGGTTGCAGAGAAAAAAAAATCTAAGCAAAGACTAACTGAAATTGATGATCAATTGACCAAGCTAGAAGCTTTATATAAAACTGAACGTAAAGTAGAAGTACTTAATAAAGTAACTGCTCTACGATATGAATATAACTCTATAATGTCAAAAAACATATTAAAATTACTAGACCGAGTCAGGCAGAGATATTTTGAGTTTGGCGACAAACCTCATAGGGTACTAGCCCGCCAGATGAGGCAAATGCAGGCTTCCAGAGCCATGCATTGTGTCAAATCTGAGAAAGGTACTTTGAATACGGACCCAGAGAAGATCAATGAATGTTTTGCACATTTCTATGCTAATGTTTACCGGTCACAGGGCAACTTAGATTCTCAAGCTTTCGCTAAATTTTTTGAGAATCTGAACCTACCCAAACTATCATTGGACTCAGTGGACATGCTAGATAAGAATATCAATCTGAATGAGATCACACAGGTTATCTCCTCCTTCCCTAATAACAAGGCACCAGGTCCGGATGGTTTCAATGTAGAATTTTTCAAAAAATTTGAGTCTAAACTGTCACCTCTGCTCTTACGGATGTTCAATCACACGATACTGACCTCCGGTTTGCCACCTACCTTATACAAAGCTAACATCTCATTAATTCCAAAGCCAGGCCGAGACCCTCAGATGGTGTCATCATATCGCCCGATCTCGTTATTACCCATTGAAACTAAAATTCTTGGAAAAGTTCTGGCCAATAGACTTGCATGCAATAGAAATGCATATGTTCTATTATACATCCGGACCAAACTGGCTTTATGCCTGGTCGACATATGTATTTCAATCTGCGCCGACTTTTTAACATATTGTATGCCAAGCATTCAGAAGAGACGGTTGTTATTTCACTAGATGCACAGCGCGCGTTCGATCAAGTTGAATGGCCCTACATGATGTTTGTGCTTGAAAAGTTTGGATTTGGACCTTCCTTCATGAGATGGATTGAAATAATCTATGCACGACCAACTGCATCAGTTATTACTAATCAAAATATCTCCCCCCTCATTTGCAGTACTTGGGACCCGTCAAGGTTGCCCCCTCTCCCCCTTTTTGTTTGCGATTATCATCGAACCGCTAGCCGCTAGCATCAGACAGAGCCTTTTAATCTCTCCCATTAACATGTTCGGCTATAAGCACTATCTTTCGCTATATGCGGACGACATCCTCCTGTACATTTCCAAACCACAGGCATCGATACCTCCGCTTCTGGCCCTCATTAATGAGTTTGGTAGCCTCTCAGGATTTTCCATCAACTGGGAGAAAAGTGAACTTATGCCAGTCTCTGCAACTGTTAATAAGCAGTACTTACAATCTATTCCATTTAAGAAAACCTACAAAGCTTTTATATATTTAGGTGTGACTGTCACCAAAGACCCAAATGAGCTCCTTCGATTAAACTGGCAAAGTAAAATTGAGAAACTCAAAACCAGTATCAAGTTCTGGAAAACCCTCCCAATATCCATGGTTGGGAAGATGAATGCAATCATGATGATTGTATTGCCCCGCTTTCTCCATCTCTTCCAATCCATTCCATGCTTTATTGCGTTATCATACTTTAAACAGTTAGACTCGATCATTATACCTTTCATCTGGAGTTATAAAACTGTTAGAATCTCTAAAAAACACCTATCAAAACCAAAGGATGTGGGAGGGTTTGCCTTACCAAATTTTAAATTATATTATTTGGCTGCGCATTTAGCCATTCTTTCATGGTGGAAAAAAGGCCCCCCGTCAGAGGCAGATTCCTGCCCTGCATGGTTGAGTACAGAAAGAATGCTTTGTAAAAAAACGTCATTATCCACTCTTCTTAATAGTCCCACTGCTGTTAAAAAGACGTACTTTAATAACAGTTTTGTAATCGGTAACACCATAAGAATCTGGAAACAGATAAAACATTACATTAAAGCTCCAAAAACCTACTTGGACACTCCAATATGTGAAAACCATTCTTTTTTGCCAGGTCTGACTGATAGCGTTTTCCTCCTCTGGAAACAGAAAGGCATTTGCAACATAGTTGATTTATACATTAATGGCATTTTCGGATCATATTCACAACTTGTAGCTAAATACGACATTCCTAAATCTGGCCTTTTTCGATTCTTTCAAATCCGAAATTATGTCAGGACGCATTTACCCAACTTTGAAATTTTGGCAGAGCATGAAGCACTTGAGGCAATAAATAAATTTGACCCTGATGCTAAAGGGGCAGTTTCATTCCTTTACCAGATTCTGCAAGACAATACTCCAGTGAACACAGCAAGTATTAGACAGGCATGGAAAGATGAGCTGAATGTAGAACTGGAAGAAAAAGTGTGGGATGAATGTCTAAAAAGTATTCAGGACTGTTCTGTAAATGTCAGGCATTGCCTTATACAGTTCAAGACAATACATAGACTCTATTATTCTAGAGAAAGACTGCACAGTTTCTTTCCTGATGTTTCACCCATTTGCAACAGATGCAAGTCTACGACTGGTAATTTAGTACATTCCTTTTGGTTATGCAGTAAACTGTACACATACTGGAAAAGTATTTTTCATTGCTTTTCTATGGCTTACGGGAAATGTTGGGAGCCCGATCCGCTTGTAGCCATCCTCGGGGCAACAACTCCTTTGTCTCTTGCTAATAAATATCAGAAAAAGGCCATTCTGTTTGGAACAGTGATTGCAAAAAAGTTAATCCTCCGGACATGGAAGGCAGACACTGCACCCACATATGATTTGTGGCTAAGAGAAATGGCGAATATGCTTCACCTGGAGAGACTGAGACTTTGTAACGAAGACAGAGAAGAAGTGTTTAAAAAAATGTGGGACCCTGTTCTGCAGTTTTTCCAAAGAAAAGACTAGTGAGTCAACGAGACTTGCTGTGTGTACCTCTTATTTTACCTCTCACTTGTATAGTTTTATATTTATTTATTTTTGTTAAATATGTCTAGTTTATTGTAATGACTGTGGCCTTTATTATTTTCTAATGAGATGAGCTGATTCTGTTCATGTTCATGTTTTATGTTTTATGTTTGTTATGGGGTGGGGGGAGGGTTTTTTGTTTCGTTTCTTTGTACTGTGTTTCTCTTAAATTTTAAGAAAAGCAATAAACATATATTTTTAAAAAATAAATAAAAATCACACTACGGTTTCACGAACGTTAAACGAATAATGTCCGAATAAGTCTTGTCCTAAACATGCATGTGACGATATTAAACAGTTAGCTAAACAAACAGGTCAACACAGAAAACTGTCATAAGCTTGTCTTATTTAGCTAACAGTACGCAAACTTACTGCAAGCCGATGTTAAGTTACCCGTTCAAAACAACAAACTTGTTTTTAACATTTAACAAATAAAACTTTATTCACTCTCCTGCTGTGGGGAAAACACAGGGTCCTCGACATGTGACTCCATAACTGTGGCCCTGAAACTGAAGCTTCCTCTACTGCAGCTACACCCGACTTCTGAAAACTCAGGCTGGTTCAGCAGACAGCAAAAAGGCTCCAAGGATCCAATTTGAGCAAATTTGCTCAATTCTGCTGCTTGCAGAGATTTCCAGATTTTTTTTTCAAATAAACAAACTATTGAATTTTCCAGATACAAACTGCATCAAAACATATGATACATACAATCAGGCCTTAAAATATCAATTTGCATTACGCAACTTCCTTTCTAATAAAGTGCAATTTCACTCATGTATAAAAATATATTCCTTAAAATCAAAAAAAAGAAAGGTAAGAAAATTAAAAACCTGATACAAATCAAAAGTCAAATTAAGATAAACAAAATAAAATGTAAATAATAATATTATTAGACAGCACACAGTTAAATTTCCTTGAAAAACTCTTGCAGAACACCGACTGT
>JAQFJB010000022.1:4199209-4209432 GCA_029874875.1 Naso minor
ACAAAACTTTTTTTTTAACATTTCTTTGTTCTGTACAATGACAATAACATAATTATATTCTCTGCCTACAGCTGTTAGTTTGCTCCTTAGCATGTAACGTTAATGCAAATGTCTGTGTAACGTTAGCCTACAGAAAATAGAGGTAACAGGTCTCGGGGGACATTACTGCCATACAACTGGCTTATGACTTATTTCTCAGTCACATATAAATACATTCCCTCATCACCATCCATCCTGGCGTCTCTCTTTCACTCGCTTCCAAAACAAATGCACGCGTTGCAAGTGTTACACTGAGTTCTGCCTGTCTGGCACGTGCTGCCGAAGATCTTTACGACAGTGGGCACTTGTGTCACTATCACTTTTGTCCCAAGGGGTGCTAGAATCAACAAAAACTGAAAGTTCCTTGTAGTCACTCCTAATGGTGCTGTTTTGCATAGTCCTATCTGTTCCCACAGAGTAAGAACTCAGCCTGTGTGTGTATGGTATCAGTGCATATGTATCTAATCTCTCTATATGCAGCAGAAGTAAACATATGACAAAATTTTTCCCCCCAGTTTGCATCCTGCTATGCCACTGCTCAGCCCCTGCAGCTGTTTGGGAGAGGACACAGAGGGACCAACTATCTGTCACTCCTCGCATATCGGGGCCCTCGCTGCAGCCCACGACCCCGGCTGGCATGTCACTCTCCGAAGATGACCCTGAGACAGATCTGTCGTACGCTGAAGGTGATGAAGCAGGTCCAGAACAGAGAAGCAGCGGCTGCCGCCGCCGCCACTGCCACCACTGCCTCTGCTGCTGCTACTGCTGCAGCCAGGTGAGGAAAATGCAGAAACCCGTCACTTGTAGCTACTAACCTGTGCATTAAATGGCACAGGCTCTTTTTCTTTCTCTCTTTAGTTTCATCACAAAGACCAATAATCTCTAGTGTCTTCCTTTAATATGAACTAAACTAAACAGTCTGCAGCCATGCAAACAGTGAGGCGAGGTCAGCACAGTGGGGCTCTATGCAAAGTTCTATTATCAATATGCCAACATGCTCACAATGACAATGCCTGACAGCAGATACAATATTTATCATATTAGCTTAGCATTTGTGAATGCTAACATTTGCTTATTGGTGTAAAACTCAAAGAACAGCAGCCATTGTTTTTCAGGTGTTTATTCATAAATCAAAGTATTGGACAAATACAAATGTGAACCTGCTGGTTCCGCTCAAGGAAATATCATTAGTAGACTTTCCGACATCTGCGTCTTGAACATAATTTGTGCTAATTTATCATCTTGATGTTAAGATATTTAGCTGGACATCTGAACACTTTGACCAGCTTGTGACGCCATTATTCTCCAGGGACCATGAACGTTTATACCAAATTTCTACTCAGTACATTATGCACAGTAGTTCTCAGGATCTCAGCCTTAATTCAAGTTGTGGACCCACAGGTAGTGTTGTAGTCAAGACCACACAAACCGAGGTACCACTGGGTACTTCACCAGAAGTCAAACCATATAAAAGGTAAAACACACTAAGCATATAAGTTATTTACTATTTATATCAGTTATTAAAAGAATGTAAGAAATGGCAGTTTTGTGTTGCCATGTTGTAAACAACAAACAAACAAAAAACATGTGGCAGGCGTTTATGCTTCATATTTTTTAATAATGCTGTTATAAATGTTAGGACATAAAGGGACTTTGGTGCCACCGAAGCTGCAGCCTGTGGTTTCAGTGGAGATCTCTTGAGTAAACTATAAATTGTTGGTGGATTGATGGTTGAACATATTTAACAAGCATTGATCCTTCAGCACTAATGACTGAGATGAGCTGTACTATTACTACATTATTGATATTTGTCGGGAGGATAAAAACAGTCCGCTGGAGCTGATCGTGGCTGGACAGACTGGACTGTGACCACACCGAGGTTCAATCAATAAAGGCCACATGAACCTGAGATTAATAATTAAACACTCGCATGTCACTGCCAGAACAAACATCAAACTTCCCTCTTTCATTTCTCTCTCTGTACAGGAAGCAGGGGTCTGCAGCTCCGGCCCCGGTGTCACCAGGCTCCAAGTCAGAGAAGAAATGTGTCCCAAACTGTCTAAGACACAAACGCAGTAAAAAACGTGTCGGCTGACCAACCAGCAACAGCCCTTCAACTCCCAGCAGGAACTTGTTTGCCATCCAGCTACGACTCTCACAGTGACAAGCGAGATCATCGACCCCTCGATGGGAAAATTCCTCCAGATATTCCAATTAGGACAGTTTGCTGTTTGACTGAGATTGTTCAAGGATGATGTTACTTGGTTTGCGGTGCACCAGGAGAGGACGGCATGTTCTTGTTCCCACACACACTGTGCTTTAGAAAGTGGAGTCTCGCTCTTAATTTATTTCAAAGACACAAGTCAGTAAAAGCTACGTTTTTAAAAAGCTTCCTGAGTGTTTTTATTCATGTTGTGGAAGCGTGGAACTGTCTTTTGTCTTTCTTTTCATCATCATCATCATATCATTACTTTTCCCTCTGATCCTCTTGAGGCATCGAAGAATGAAGTTCACACAGGCTGTTTCCTCCTCTCGTCCTCCTTACAAGCTTGTTTTTAATGTCTCTCATGTCTTCATAATCTATTTGATACCTAATTTGTTTGCTTATTGAAGAAAAAAGTGCATCTTACTTTTATTCTAAGCATTACTGTTGGTGTTCTTTAAATAAGGCTGCTTTATAAATGATCCTTTCCATCCATTTTCATGAGTTTGTCTCTTAATGTGCAATAAAAGTTTAAGAAATGACGAGTCCTTGTGTGTTTGTACTGAAAAACAGCGTAATGTTAAAGCCTACAAGTAGACCTACTTTAAATCTCACATACTCCTCTACATTGAGATTGTATTCACTGATTTTGGTCTCAAAGGAGACGAACAAAACAGGCTGAAAATTGCTTTGGCTGCAGGTTTAGCAAAACGTTCTCTCTTGCACATCCAGCACACGGGGAGCATTCAACCCGAGTTCTGGCCACAGATTTCTCTGCTTGCGGTCTGGTTGTGAGCAGGCGATGCACAGTGGGTTTGTTGGAGATTTTTGAAAAAAAACAGCAGCCTGTTGCTGCTGGAAACAGTGCTAATGGGAGCATTCAGAGTGAACCCTAGCACTAAATCTGTTGTAAAACAAAATAATAAGCTACATGTCGCTGTAAAGCAGTGTTAGAGGAAGTACACTCGTGCTTTCCAAAGCCGTTTATAATACTGAAAACTTTTACTGAATTAACAGCAGGAATGTAAAAATACTCACAAGTACCAAAGCACAACCAGCAAAAGATTAAAAATGATACAGTAAAAGAACTTGTTGGTCTCTTTAAGAGAGTTTTATTATCATATATGAAAAACATCATATTATTGGAACATTATTCCTGATACTTCATGCATGCAGCATTTTAGATGATGTGGAGCACATTTACACATAGTTAAATAGTGTAATCTATAACACTCTATTCAACTGATCGTATGGTTTGTTTGTAAAATCAGTAAAGTAATTATTAACTCCAGCTGACATTTAAATTTACTGGGAGGAAAGAATAATAACACCCTTGGAGATGTAGTGAGGACAAAATATTATGAAGCAGAATAAAATGTAAATGCTAAAGTACAAGTACTTAGAAAATGTGTAGAGCTGCAGAGTTGACTGGTAATTATTTTTGGGCTCATCACTGTGAGCCACAATCTATTTCATATATTTATATAAACAAAGACAGCGGGCATGGTAACCGTAACACATCAGCACGTTTAAGAGTCCGCGTGGGTTCCCGCTGCAGTTTCCTCCCACAGTCTCCAGACACGCTGGTTAGGTGAACTGATGACTTGAAATGAGAGCATGAATGGTCGATTGTCTCTTTAAATTTGCACTGTGATGAACTGGTGAACCATGCAGTGTTTATCTCAACGTCACTCAACGTTAGCCCCTCTGTGACCCTGCACATGATAAGTGTTTACAGATAAGGGATGGATGTCAATATTGTCATTGTTCGCATGTTAGTGACAAACACACTTAGCTAAAAGCTCTGCCATTGTTTCGATTCGAACCATACCAACCCACAGAGCCACCAGCAGTGCTGACTTCTTTACAAATAACACCTGAAAATAAGCAGATTGTCCATCTAATCTGCATCAGCTGCTATGCAATTTCCCTTTGGAACCTTTCCACCCTTCAATCTTTAATATCTCATAAAAATTGAATTAAATCATGGCACAAAAGCCATCAAAATATTTGCGCCCTCCCTCTACCATTTTTTGTTCCCACTCTCCGCCAATCCTGGATACATTCCTCCAGGGTTTTTCGCCTCTCTGTTTTCAAAGCATTTTAAAGAACACAAAAAAACAAAAAACCCTGAAGAAAAAGATCAAACCTCCCCCAAAAAATTAGATGAAAAACCTCCAGGAATCCTCAGGAGGGACAAGGGTAAGGTCATGTGATACGTTGCTGTCAAACTGAAGAGTCAGAGACTTTCAACAGCTTCTTGTCACTGAAATGCAAATAACACACTTTGTTTTATAAACACAGTTTGAAACACTGTGCATGTAGATGAATGTACCACAGGAAAGGCAGCCAGATCGAAAATGAACTGAAAAGTGGCCACAAGATCCAGGAGTTAGAAGTTTGTTTACTGCTCAGAATTATTCATCTGCTGCCTAAATACTGTGGAAACTACAGCTCACCAGCGCTGACTGTGAGTGTGTGTGTGTGTGTGTGTGTGTGTGTGTGTGTGACAGAGAGACCTGAGACTGGGGCCCTCCGGCCTGTACAGTAGCCTCTGCTGATCAGACAAGTCTGCTGCTGAATGATTCATGGACGAGATGCGTTAACACAGTGTTCCTGTGCATCCAGGTGTATGTTTCACTCTATACGTGTGTTTGTGTTGCATGTGAGAGTATACTTGAACGTGAGTGAGGAGTCGGATGTCAGAACAGGAAGCCAAAGCTCTTGTTTCTATACAACAAGAAAGCTGATATTTCAAACATCACAACACAAACACCACAACAACATCCATAACAACAGTGATATGTGATAAACTTCTATGTAATACATTCTAATTAATCATTAAATGTTGAAATAGTCACCCTTGTTCTATATATTCTATATATTTTTTCTATATATTTCTGTTCTTTTTTCCTGTAAACATTCCAGCACTGATAAGTGTCACACTGGCAGCGATCATTTTCAGATTTGTCATCATAACATATAGTTTTGGATAAATGCAAATTCCCATTTTCCCCACAAAAAAACAAAACAAAACAATAAACCCCCAGCCTAAATTCACCAACAAGGATGAATTTCTAAAATACTCGTGCTTATGAAACTGAACAGTCTTCAAAACATAAGAAAATTTTATAACTGACTAGAAATACTAAGAATCTAATCGGTTATGAACTTAAAAAACAGTTATGGTCATATTAGAAAATGTTTACAGCAGGTGCATCTGTCGTTAATCTACATAAAAACACATGTATAGTAGCGACACACAATCATGTGATGCATGTGACAGACTGGGTGTCAACAAAGTGACTGCTTTGCAAATACGGCACTGAAAATTTTCAAAATGTCTAATTTTGCAGTGAAAATGTTCCCTGATTCACAACTTAAACAAACTAACCACTTGATCTTCAGCAACAAGTTTATTAAAAATAAACATAGGACAGTTCCTCTGTAGATATTTAACATCTTTCAGTTCATTGTTTGGGATTTATGTCCCACAACCTGGTTTTGATGTATCCACTCCTCACTCCTGAATGTTACTTTTACTGGAGATAAACTCACTGAACCCTACGCAGGACGAGTGACGTCCTTTCATCATTTCAATTGGCTGGGAATGACGAGCTCAGCCTTCATACTCACTCACAGTTCATTAGCTGATTGGTGTCTGTCACTCCATTAAAAAAGGGTCACTGTCTGTTCTGTGCAGGTTCACTTTCTTACTGTACGTCAGCTTTGCAGCTTTACACGTCATTTGGAACATTTTAGTCACAGGGTTTAGTTTTCAGTGTGGGCAACAGTACATTTGAATCCGGTTGGAGGTTACAGGGGTTAAAAATAGTCCGTGGATAGTTTTCACTGGTTACATATTTCTTTATGTGGGAGAAACTCTAAAAGAGGCATTTCAACCTAAAGATAAAATGATAAAAAGCAAGTAAAAATCAATGTCAGCGCCTCCTGTCTGTTTTTGGATCTCATTTTAAGACCTATTTACATAGATTGACTCATTCCTAGCCAAAAATAATGCATGTTTACACAGGTCACAGAAAAATCCTTCCACCAAAAGTTCTGTTTAGTTTTTGTTAAAACTGTATTATTGAAGTGTTGATACAGCAAGGTTGTGATTTGAATTAAGGTGTCAAAATTATAGAAACATGCACCACAATAATGCAATACGATTCAGCAGCCCAAAAAGGTAAATTCTCTTGTAGTTACGTCACATTCAAACCTGTGTGAAGGTTATCTGCAGGATTGTTTTGAGCAGATTTTTTCTATTTACATTTTTTCTGCCAATGGGACCTACCACTCCCCCTCCATCCTAAAAGGAAAGAGAAAACAAACAATTTTTCTGATTTTCCACTACACATGCCGTACCTCAACATGCTCGCAGAAAACTCACATCCAACACGTACGTATTACTGTCTGCTATTGTCTGTTTATCTCTCATGTTGTTATTTCTTATGTTCGTCTTTATCACTCTTTTCTTTTTGTCGTCAGTCTTTCAACAAGACAGAAAAAAATGTCACACTGCAACACAAATGTAATGAAAACTCAGTCTTGACACAAGCAGAGTTCATCTAAATAAAAATCATTTATTTTTCAATAATATTATTATTATTATTATCATCATCATCATCGTCATTCTATCTAGAGAGAGTCCACCATGCCACTTTCAGAACTGGAGTAGTGCTAAGATGTCTGTCTGTCTGTTGGAGTATAGGATGGGGAGGGAGACGAGGGGACAGACAGACGGATGGATGGATGAACAGGTTGGGGGTGGGGGGTGGGTGGGGGTTTGGACTCATACAGGCTCACGCTCCTGTTCATTCTCCATGCTGATGCAAACAAAAAGGGAATGACATATAGGAGGGACGACAGAGAGGAGAGGGACTGAATTGTCTTTAAAAGTAGTTTGTCCTTGTTGACCTACATGAGACTGAGCTGGAGGAAAAAGATGATTTTGGGGGACGATGGGGGAGCAGCTTCAAGCTCATTGGTCAGGCTGCTGGACAGGGAACCAGGACAAGCCAATCGCAGACTGATACAGAGGAGGGTGAATGTGTACCTGTCTGCGTGTGTGTCTGGATAGAGGGTGTGCTTGCATTGACGTTTGTGTTTGTGTGTTTGTGTGTGTGTGTGTTTGTGTGTGTGTGTGTGTGTGTGTGTGTGTGTGTATCCGTATGCACGAATCTGTAAGTGTGTCACTGGTCTGAGTTACTTTGATCCATTGTCACTGTACACTTGTCAAAGTTACTGTCACAACCGGGTACAAAGTTGAGGTAACAAACATCCTTCTTCTTCTGCTTCTGTAGAGAGAAAGAAAACAGAAGAGACAGAGTGAGGAAGAGGAGGAGGAGGAGGAGGGACATGATTACAGAAATTTTGATGTTCAACCTTTCAAATTTCTGGTGTTGAAGTGGTTTGATTTTCTTAGTCTACTAGATGGTGAACACAGTAATAGTAAACATGTTAATGCCCACAAAACATGCAGTCTCATGGATGAGTCATGAACCATGTTTCCATTAATTATAAAACCCATTTGAAATCTTGCAAAACAGAAAATGCAAATTAGGAGCGTGTCCAACAACTGGTCTGTGGTGGATAAACTAGACGCACCGAAATAAAAATAATTAAACACTTGGCAGGAAACAGAAACCAAAACCACGTGGTTTTTTTCAGTTTTTTGTTTATTTTGCCTTTGTATTTTTTAATTCTCATTCCATAAATTAAATAAATATGCCAAACATTCAGTGCATCCAAACTGTAAAACGTAGTTTGGTCAGAAGATGGCAGTATGAGCAATGTCACACATGACTGTACTAAATGTAGAAGTAGAGGCTGCAGACCAGAAACAAAACATGGTGGCATCCTGTTGCTGTTTTCCATCTAAAACTGCCCACATGCTCCTCAGATGAGATCTAAGAAATTTTCGGTCTCAGTGTCGCTACAACAGAGGTAAAACCTTTTTTTTCTGCAAATTAGCGACTTTTTTCCCCCTCAAATTTGGCCATTTTCATTTGCAATTTTTAATGTGATATTTTGAAATACGCAGCAAATTACTTTATGGAAACATGGCTAGTCACTTGATGGGTGAAAAATTAAAGGCAAAACTTGCATATCGAGTTGAACAGCACACCATAACAACCAAGGGTGGGACAAAATATTCATGTGGAAATACATCATACTGTTTATTCTTGTAAGATGTTACAGTCTCTGGAGCCAAATATTGATGCTTTAATAAAAACAAGCCGGCGCACTGAACAGATTCTCCTGCCTGGATTCCCACTCCTGATAACAGCTGCAGATGCTTTGCACACAGGCTCACTCACTGTTTTCCTTCAACTTGTGATCTGTACATCAGTCATGTATCGTCTTGCTAAATTTGGATATTGGTAAATACACGTTGTGGCTTTAACAGCATTCTACATCCAGACATCATCAAAACACAGTTTGAAAGTGCTAAAACTTTAAACTGTTACCTGTGTTTCATCGTGCTGTAGTGTTGCCACTGGAAACCATGTTGTTGTCAGAGTTTGACAGAGACTGCTCCTTTATTACTGGATCTGTGGGAGAAGGAAGAGAAAAACATTTTAACAATACCTTCAGTCATGCTAATGGGACTTTTGGACCAAAGTAAAACCCAGAGAAACACTGATCTGAAATTGGCTGAAGGGCCAAAAACTAAAAGGCAGAGCGAGTGGCATTTTTCTTAAAACAACTCTCTTGTTGGTACCAGACAAGGTGGCAAAACCTACTAAAAACTTCTGAAAAGATCCATGTCTGTAGGTGATATTTTGGTGCAATCAACCTTTGTGAGCAGTAGCTGTATCAGAGTACCAGCGCATGAAGGTAACCTCCTCCTAAAGTGAATTGCATTTGGATGCTGATGCATACACTTACACAAAAGTAGTGCTGCATGTGTGATGGTGACTCAGTGTGTTTACATGACGTTACAGAAAGTTGATTTATTGTGTTAGTCCGGCTAAAACCGGAAATCAACTTTCTCAAAGTTGATCTAACGCACCCAGATAATGCAATTAAAAGTTGAATAACTCCTGTATGTATACACGTCAGCCGGACCCGGACTGGCCTAAACGATCTGCACGTGATCGATGGTCCCCGCAGCGTCTTTGTCCCGCAGCTCAAACAGCATAAATTTGTGGAAGAAAGCCGAGAAGAAACGAAAACTCCACAAGCACGAGGGATAGTGTGCATCAAATTTGTACCAAAAGTAAAGCATAAATATGAAGTGTACAGCGCTGTAAAGTTGTGCATGTTTTCACCGTTTGACATGGATTCTGTTAGCCACTTGCCAACTTGTTTGTAGCTTGTTTGGCCAACTGGAACAAGGTCAAACAGCAAACAGCTGAACGGGGCATATCGCCGCCTATCATAGCGGAGTCAGACAATAAATCCATTCTCCCTTGGTGCTTGTACAGTGGGACAAGGACAGCAGTCCAATTAAATGGCCTAATCGAGCTGTAACTGTAGCTCGACTTAACTGTGCATGCATGTAAAGTACTGACTGCGTCTGCAGAGCCCCGCCCTCTGCCTGTGTTTTGATGTTCTGGTTGTCTTGGGGCGAGTTTGGGTGGGTAGAGGGTGTGTTTCACTCAGCAACTGACAGCGTGCAAGTGAGGTTGAGAGTGGATAAAACAGCAACTGGATGTCATTTTGAACGGAGAAAATTGCGAATGCAGACGTAGCAGCAAAGAAAATGAAATATAGCCCTAGTGAGGCGAAAAGGCAAGTGGAAAACGAGAGTGAATCTCAGTTTGACTCCACTTTCGAGCACTGAAGGAGAGGCTGGGGATGAAGAGTGGCGCAGAGTTGGCCTGCTTTCTGTTGGACAGATAGGCGCCAAACATTGGCGGTTAGCTTGTGCTAGCTTCCTAAATGATCAACTTTTCCATTAAAACAAATGTAGTATTCCTATGTACGCAGTTTAAGTACATGTTATAATACTTCTGGTGGCGTTGAGCTCGGG
>JAQFJB010000022.1:4278258-4288516 GCA_029874875.1 Naso minor
CTCTGTAACGTCAACCAAGCTTTTGTTTTCTTTTAAAGAGAGAATCGTGATCTCAATTCTCAGGGAGAAAAATCGTGGTTCACATTTTAGCAAGAATCGTGCAGCCCTAACACCAAACTTTTAATTGAAGAGGATGTAACTAGACCTTGTTTTGGCTTCAGATAAATTTTTGAATACTCAGTTTGGGTTTAAACCAGGAAACTAAAAGCTCTTTTAAATACTGTTGCTTACTTTGAAATATCTGTCTGCCAGCTCTGCTGTTTTTTTTCCCACCTCTCATGTTTTTCTTTGTTTGCCTCTTCTGCAGATCTTCCTGAACAAGGTACCCAACCTCAGGAAGAAGCTGCTGGTTCCATGTGTCCTTGACCCACCCAGTGCCAACTGCTACGTCTGTGTTAGCAAACCAGAAGCCACAATCAAGCTCAACGTCCACAAAACTACAGTCCTCTCTCTGCAGGACAAGGTAAAATCATACGTGTGTTTCTGCCACAGTGAAAGTGATGGTATCGTCATTTTCTCACACGGCTCCTGAGCACCACCAGTGTTGTTTAGATGAACTCCTGGAGTTGATAAACATTAAACTGTCCATATGGGACACCACAGCTTCAGTTTAAACAGAACATTTTTGTAGCTCCACATTTGTTCAGTCAGAAAATCTGGTTTGCATGCAGATATACTGACTGTCCTTTGGATCTCTCCATCTGTAGACTGTGGTGCCATATGGAGGTGAGGTGTTTACTGTTCCCTCATTTACTGGTTGTTTTTGACTTGCTGTTTTTCTTCACCAGATCCTGAAGGAGAGGTTTGGCATGGTTGCTCCAGATGTTCAGATAGAGGATGGAAAAGGGACAATCCTCATTTCCTCAGAGGAGGGAGAAACAGAAGGTAAAGAGGAAGAGGAGGAGGGAAGACCATGGTGTTTTTTGTTTATGTTTTTTTCCCCCCTCCCTCGGGCAGAAAGTGCCCGTGGAGTGCTTAGGAGTGCTGGGATGAAGCACTTGTGTGCAGAGAGAAAAAACACTGCAAGTGTGTCTTGTGAAAAAATATTTTGACAGTGTATGATCGACATTGCTCTGTTTCTTTTACGATCACCCATACAGCAGCCTGCAGCTGCAGATGCGCTCTCCTAATTGAGCACAATTTTTTAAAGACACTGGCGCTCAGACAAAACGCTATGTGGACGTTGGCTCTAATGGTGAAAGAGGCTGATAGAAAGAGAAAAGAAATGTTTTAAACTTGAGTAGTGGAAACAAGAAGTGATGGATTGGTGGCCTGGTGAGAATGAAACTTGAAGTGTAGTGATACTTCATTTGGACAGAAGAGGACGCTGTGGTTGCATCTGTCAGTTGGTCCTGAAGCTGAAACAGCCAGTGTCTACACAGGAGGCTGAAAGAGCATTTAGTCAGTAGGATCTCTGTTGAATCAGTAAGCTGAGCCCTCAGTTTTGAAAGGGTTAATTTGTAACATTAAATACAAAAGAGCCATTTGGAATTGGCACATTTGATCATAGCACAAGATGAATGAGATCGTCTGTAAAGGGTTTTCACAAGGGGGTTTGAATTTTTCAAAAATAAAATGGAGTACTTACATATATTGAAAATATACAATTATTTGCTTTGAGTGAAGTTTTAAAGGTTCTAAGATTCACAATTGTAGAAAACTCGTGTTTGGTGAATATGTATTAGAGAATAATTATACATTGAACGGACTGTCCCCACATCTGTGTAACTCCGGTCCTTTCTGCTCCTCCACAGCCAACAACAGCAAACATCTTTCTGATTTTGGGATCCGTAATGGCAGCCGCCTTCAAGCTGATGACTTCCTCCAAGACTACACGCTTCTCGTTAATGTCCTGCATAGGTATGTACCTCTGTGTACAAATGTATGAATGAGAGACAAAGTGAAATATTCTGATGTCTCAACGCCTTTATTTATTTAATGGTGACTAAAGTGAACAAAGCTGAAAAAAGTGTGCCTGTCTTTATTGACAGTGAGGAACTCGGGCGGGATGTGGAGTTTGAGGTAGTAGGTGAGGCCCCAGACAAAGCTCCGCCCCCACAGACTAACAAGGAAGAGGTTAACAGCATCACCAATGGCAACAAGGACTCTGCCCAGCCGTCCACCTCTTCCAAAGGTCAGCAGGAGAGAACAATTTTTTTTTGTTCACATTTTTTTACGCCTGTCGGCTCGTTTTGAAGTGAATATTTGATCTTTGAGCTTTTTAAAACTATTAGTCTGTGGTCTTGTCTTTCATGGATTAAAAAAAAGCATCTGCTGCTTTTATATTTGTGAACAGTGCCTGCAGAGGACGATGACATCATGATCGTTGACTCCGATGATGAGGAGGGTGTGTCATCTAGCTCAGCAGCAGTGACTGCCGGCACCAAGAGGAAGCACCCGGACGCAGAGACTGGTGAGACCTCCAGCAAGCGCCCACGGACGGACCAATCAAGTGCAGCAGCTGCTCCCACTGACACTGACGATGATGACATCATTGCGCTGGACTAACCCGTCCTCTGGTCTGCTAAAGGACAGAACTCCTCAAACGCTTTTCATTTTGACTCGAGACTGACAGTAGGCTTAAATAAAACACCTCTTTTATGAAGAACAATTTACTGCCCGGTTCATCTTTCGTCACTTCCTCCCCCAACTGTGCTTGTGCTTTCATACTGCCTCTGCTCTCTGACATGATGCTGTAAATAGATTCTACATTTTAAAAAGTTTTGAGGAACACAAACAACAGCTTTTGTTATTTTTATTAATTTCTGGTCCCTATAAAATGCTTCTCTTGATGGTTAAAAACAGTGCTTTTTTGTATTTTTTATAAACGTACTGTATTTCTCATGCTACACAAGTCAGGGTGTTTTTGTGCTTTGTGGTCAGGTTTCAAAAGATTAAAAAACCAAAACTTTTTTTTGTTATATTGTTCTTGATCGTTGTGAAGGGAAGGTAACATAGCCAGGAGTCTGCAGCTTGTTGTAGTCAGATCAGGGTGCCTGTCATAAGGCGCCATTAATGTCTGTAACTGGGTTGGCAAAGTAAGAAAGGCACCTGATGGAGAGTTTGGCCACATTGTGCCGTGGGTTGTTAGTTTGCTACCTCTTCTCTAGGACTAACATGTTTTGGCTGTAAATATGTAAACATGCCCTCCATAACACCACCACAGTCAGGCGTCCAGCTCTTAGAGAATTAAAACCAGCCATGGAGCAGCACAGTGGCTAGTATTAGTTTAATGTACACATGTTACAGTTGCTTTTTATTTGTATGACTCGGTTGTGTTTGAGTGAAGAGGTCACAGTTTGTTTCTATGGTCAAACACAGAACCACAGATGGAATAATGGTTTGACCACAACTCGTTATTCTTTTTCATACTGCAGGGGTTAATGCGAAGGCAGTGGATTCCTGCGCTGAAATTAAAATCACAACCACTGGGACAAAGTGTAGCCGTGAAGATCCAGCTGCCTTCTCCGGTCTAACCCCTGTATCAGTGTCTATAATTACACATTTCATTGTGATCTGACTTGTTAAGCCTATGAGAGCCCTTTGGACCAACTTTGGTGAAGACAATAAACTCGACCTGTGCAGAGGAATCGTGTGTTATTTATTTGTATGTCCTGATTTGAACATATTCCACTGACATCCCATTTAAAAATAAATAAAAAATAGTAATTGTATTTGAAGTAAGCGTAGCAGATGTTTCCTGTGTATGGCCAGTTCATGAAGTCTTTGAGTTTTTGTCACATGGTCTGATTATTTTCACAGCCTGTTTTAACCAAGTTTACAAAGACGAGACTTAAGCAATTTACAGTAAACCCACACAACCATTTTTAGGTGTGCAATTAACAGGACATGATTCTGTGTTGTCTTTGTTGTCAGGTAAACATTTTTTGTTTGGTTCAGTGATTAAAGTCTGACAGTCTTCAGTGTGACATTCTTGAGAAAAGTAACCATGATGCAACACTCAACCTGCTCTCAAAACAACCACACAGCACTTAACTATGAACAACCTTGTGAAATTCAAGCAATATCACACTGGTGTGATGATCTTCGGCACTCGGCCGCTACGACCACATTACATCAGTGACGATATTGAGTATAACGGCACGACCTCGCGTGTGATATTGCTTTTATACAACAGTTATGCAAACTTCATTTAGTTTACAGTAATAAACCAAATCAAGTCATTATTTGTTTATTTAACCATTTATTTGTCTCTGCCAATACAAATAGTTTCACAACTGGACCAACACAGGACTAAGAAACACAGATAACATATTCCTGCATTCCTTCTACTCTCCTGTCTTGCTTGCATCTTTTGTTTTTGATGACAGTCTGGGAAAAAAGTTAATCTTTTTAGTGCGGCTTGTCACAAAGTAACCTAGCAACCGACAGTTAGTGATAAGAACACCTGTCAGGTGGAGTAATACATACAATTACAAGTCCCAGTGCTATTGTACGCATATCAGTCCTCATAGAATGCATCAATCCAATCAAATTACTTAGTTGGAACTAACTGTTGCATGTAGTTTGATTACAGGATGATACTAAAGTGTTTCCTATGGAATGATGAGGTGGGGATATGAGACAAAGATGGAGGAATGGATGAAAAGAAGGTGCTGCATTGGCATGGACAGGCTGTAACTCAGCAAAAGACCATTTTCATAGCAAAGATTTTTGACCTGGAGAACTGTAGGAGGGCAGGCCAAGTTTGTTACAGATCAAACCTCCACAGTCTGTGAAGCAGATACAGTTTGCTCCATCCCAACCAGCTGCAACATATTAATATAAACAGGCCGATAGAATCCAGCAGTAGGCTGTTTGGGGCCATTCTGCACAATGAAAACTTTTGCTTTAATTAAATACAGCTTATGATACTTATGTGCTTTAGTAAAATTTAGATTACACTTCTAATGTAGTGGGCCTATTTTTACAGATCCAGGGGTATTAAAGTAAAAGCAGAATGAAAAATCTCATGCCACCACTTTTTTTGTCTTTCATAAAATGAATTATATTTAATTTGCTGGTTGAGAATGCTATCTATCTATCTATCTCTTATATGAAAAAGAAGCTTTTAAACAATGTACAATGAAAATACTCAGACAATAAACAGAGAAACTAAAACAATTAGGCTATATGGATAAAATAAATACATTTTTTAATAAAGGTATTATATGGGACCTACAATAGGCGGGAATATCAGTATACATTCGGAAAGGGACTGACTATGACACTGTACCTGTGTTATAGTTCATTTGTAACGATAGCTTTTATTACAGCGTTATTTGGCTTATTATATTATGATTACATAGTTAACTGTAAGGTGCCATGATGATGACTATATAACCGTAAACATAATGCGCTTTTCTCGTCGTTGATGTGTGGTCAATCCCTCATTATTATCATCGCTTACGCCCCTCGGCGGAGGCCGCTGATTGGTCCGCGCTGTAGCCCCTCTCCCTCTGCCGTCCTGCCGGGCAAACACTTCCCTAACGGCGGCTCTATGTAATCATTAACCGAGGGTCTGGGCCGTCAAGGACACCGTGTAACCGGGTTTCTTCGCGCTATAGCTATCGGAGAGACTGTTGTCGTCTTTTGCGCTCACATTTTGAATGTAAAGCGAGAGTCTTCCTCTTCCCCCGCCCACAGGAAAACGATACGAGGACAGAGCCCGAGAGCCGCAGACAGACGGCACTTTTGTTTTGAGCAGGTTTGCGCAGAGACGAGCTAACTTTTGCGGAGTTAAAAAAGACTTTAAGCTAACTGCAAAGCAGCCACTTGGACTGCCGTTAAAGGGTTTGGTGTAACCGCCGGTTGTACAGCCTGTAAGTTACCGTCAGCTTCATCAATATGGTGACTTTGTCATCCGTAATAAGACCTTTAGCTTCGCAGCTTCACCGACATCTCGTCAGACACGTCAAGAGTCACCAGATCACGCCCGTCAGGAGATGCAACCTCACGGCGTGCTCCAGCAAATATGTGCTGTCGCAGAGTAAGTACTCACGGAAACGTGCGTTAACGCTCCAGCTGTACACCGTCATTATCGTGTTTTTCCCCGGTGTGTCGGGACAGCTGCTCATTATCATGCAGCTTCAAAAGGGAACAATTTAACCTTAGACATTACCGCCAACAGTGGCTGTGTGTGTGTGTATGTGTGTGTGAGTCTGGCAGTGGCTTTGCGTGGGTCTCATTATTGTGGCTTCAGGCCTCTCATTGTAGGTCACACACACACACACTCACACACAACATCAGTTAATGGTCACTTTTGTTGTCATCTGTAAAACGTGCAGGAAGAACAGTGGAAACCCCGGAATGGACTCTTGCCCATGACTGGATTGGGATCAATGTGCTGCTCTGTAGACTCAGCTGTGTTTGAGACTGGCCTCCGCTCCTGGTTTTCCAAACAAGTATTGATATCCCAATCACCTCCCCCCCATATTGGGGCCATTTAAGGCCCTTTCACCTACATAGGCTGCGTTCACACTGCAGGCCTCAGTGGCGCAAATCAGATTTTTTTTTTCTTTTTCGCACATGTGTGTAAAAAGCAAATCCAAACAGATTTGGACCACTGTCACATGTGTGTCCTAAATCAGATACAGATCTGATCTTTGGCGGTGTGTCCTCAGTCAACCTCAGACCTCAGCCATATCAGATTTCATGTGATTATGTCCCTCACTCCTGAGCTGAGGATCCTGCCATGAGGTTCTTGTGAAGAGGGCCAGAGAGATGCAGTGAAAAGTAACCCTTGACATCCCCAAGTTTTGGATGAAATCTTTTACTGTGGCGTCGTTCATTCTATAATAGCAGCAGACATTAGTCCACAAGAAAACATAATTAAAGAAATCTCTTCTGTTTGTCCTCATTATCATCTCTGCATGTTTTAGCTATCTTCCACTTCCACATCAGCTTATATAAGAAGCCATAAATGCAGACGTCAGTGGCCTCCATGTTTACTTGTATACACCAGTGTGCTGTGTGTGACATCCTACTGATCTTTTGTACGTGCAGGTGTAGGGACCAGATGTGCTCGGCCTGCCAGATCAGCTCAGGGTCCAGCACGTACAGAGGACGTAACGCATTTACCTGCAAAAGATCCTGCAAGAATGCTTATTTTAACTCAAACCATGATCATTGTCTGACCCTAACTGCATGGTTTTGTCCATAAAATACGCAGATCTTAAACATATTGTTGTCTCCTTATATACATTAACATAATAAGGTTGAACCACATGCACAGAGAACAAACAACATCTACAAATATTGCAAGAGTTTGACAAACCAGGGATTACTATCACACACCTGCGTACTTAACATTTGAGCATGTGCTGTGCAAAAATATGGACAGTAAGGTTACAAAGTGCTTTATATAATAAGGGGCAAGAAAGTGTTGGTTGAACAAAATAACTGTGATTGTGTATATCGCGCTAGCGTGCTAACACAGACGTTGTAATTTTGCATTAACATGCTAGTGCTACTAGCAGATGAAACAGTCATTTGTAAAGTTTGGCTTGCTGTCCAGTTTGTTGAACTATTTGAGCATGTGCAGAGCGGACTGGGTGCTGAAAGCAATAAAGAATCTTAATGTGTGAGCGCCGTACAGCCAGTCATGATGCGTTCGGTCTTCTGTAATCCCAGGACCTTGAACCGATCTGGCACTTTCACAGGTGAGCTCAGGACCGTGACCAGTTCACACTCAAATCTGATATGGACCCCATTTCAAAAATAATTTGAACAGCCAAACACGAAAGTGAGATCTGAGCAACAAATCAGAATTGAGCGCTGAGGCTTCAGTGTAGCCATGGAAGCCTTTCTATTACATCTCTGCATGTGTTTTTGTCAGGGATGTTGTTTTAAAGGAATATTCTGGAATTTTTGACAGAGGGCCTCATTTTCTACTTCTCTAGTCCTTTTCCCACTGATGGAGATCTTTTTCAGCTCATTTGATGCAGTTCGGAGTTTGGACAGCTTGATGTTTCGCTGCAAAGGCTAATGCTAGCGCAAGTCAAACAGCACCAGTAGCATTCTCTACCAAACTCTGATTAAACGCTGTACAGTGCACCCAAAGCAAGTCCGATGTGACGACAGTCTATTGAGGCGAATTCGTGTGTTCATAGAATTATTTTAGAAGTCACATTACGGCTCAGTTTCTTTAATTTGTGGCTTAGTAGCAGCAAGAAGTAAACAGTTTGACAGCTTCCTGTCATTGTTAATGCTAATCAGAGCCACAAATTAAAGAAATTTATGCGTAGTTTGACTTTTAAAATTATTCTATGAATACACAAATTGACCTCAAAAGACTGCCGTCATGTTCTACTTGCTTTGGGTGCACTGTGGGATGTTTAATCAGAGTTTGATAGTGGATATTGTTGACTTGCTGCTGGTGCCATTAAAATTTTGCTAGCACAAGCATTCGCAGTGAAACACTGGGACACACCAGACTCTACTGCATCAAATGAACTGAAAATGGTCTCTGTCAATAGGAACAGGACTGAAGAGGTCAAAAGGCTGTATGTCAAAAATTCTGGAATATCTCTTTAATATTATGTGCCTTTATTTTCCCCATCGCATCCCCACTGTGTATATCTTTACTGAGGTCTCTTTCTTCTGTGTGATAGAAAAGGTTAAAGTTGAAAATCTTAACAGTAAAGTTAAAGAATGAACATGTTGCATGCTACATGACAAGCGTGTGTTTCCTCTGCATGTGAGAGTACAACAGTTAAGTATGAGTCACTTTCTCGATTTTGTGCCCACAGAATATTCCAGACACCCTAACTTGTCTGACAAGTTGCAACAGCTTTTTTACCAACCACACCCACCAACATAAGCCTCGTCTTGTTCACCATCTCATGCCAACCACAACCACACAGTCAGCATGCAAAAATAACCTCAGGAAATGGATAAATAGTCCAGTGCAGCAGAGCTTTTATGTTTAACCATGATAATAAACAGAGTTCATATTTTACTTGAACAAGCTCGTTGAACTGGCCACCGTCTGTCTGACGCTTCGTGGAAGGTCTTTGGGTTGGTTTTGAAGTTGTTCAATTGAAAGTAGGTTTCTTGTCCAAGCGTTGCCCTGCCCTGTGATCTGCCCTGATGCTATTTTTCCTCCAAAAGAGACATGTCTGCCTTTCAAACTCCTCAGGTAATTAAACATCCGACTCGTTAGAAAGTGATGCAGTCAGTGCTCTCCTGAAGTCGGGCTGCATGCTGCCATTAATTCACCCTGCAAATGGAAGACAGATTAAGTCCAGTTCTCTGAAATAAACCTCTCAGGCACAACTCCAGAGTGAGCACTGGTATGAATCATAACTCCTTCAGTCAAACACAGTTTCAAGCCCCAAATCTAGTCCTAATATATAAGCTAAGAGCTTTTGATAGAGTGTCAAGGTTGATACACACACTGAGTAACAATTGAGGAAATGCTGCATAAAGGGGCTTTCAGACAGGATGCGTTGTGCCACGCTCGCCGCTGGATGCGGCACAGAGCAGCGCCCAAGGTAAATTTGGTGAAACTTGGGCACAGGACCCACAGACAGCAAGAGGGACCCTTGCAGGGCGCAGTTCCACTCTTGCATTGCACGACACAGACAATGAATAGTTTTGATGGTGGATGGTTTGATTTTGTGCATCCTGTTTGAAAGCGTCTGAAGAACCATGATTAGAAGAAAAAAGATATGTTGAGGTAGAGGCCCAAAATTGGATACACTTCTCTGAACTAGGGTTAGGTCGATGTAAAAATTTCTGAACTGGTTTGATATTAAGCCAAATATCGGATCGGATCGGTACACCGGACTTTCAGCACTAGGTATCGCACGTCTCAGCCAACTGAATTGTGTCATGACAGCCAATCAGCAATGAGTCTCTCCTGATGTCACTGACGTCCGGACATTGAGACCAAAACGTTTGTTGCTGTGTGTGAAGACTGCAAGTCTGTACAACAAACTTTATCACGTTAACTTACACCATGGAATTATGTAAAAACACAGGCCCAACGTTGTTAAGTTTTTCAACGTTTCCGGGACTTCTCCAGCTAACACAGCGTAGAAATGAGGATTCCATGAACCCTCTTCCTCCTGACGCTAATCGCTAAGCTAAAGGCTGTGATTCTTGATAACGTTACTCAGCACTGTGCAGCTTGACCACTAAACTAAATAGCACATGCGGTCTGGCTATCATTTGTTGTGCCAACTTAATACGTTAATCATGTTGTCTTGTTGCTTGTTGTTGATGCAGTACGAGTTAGATTTACGCGCGTCATCGG
>JAQFJB010000022.1:4401362-4412962 GCA_029874875.1 Naso minor
CTCAGCTATCTATTTTCATTGTAAAGCTCTTAATGGACATGACATGTATGGTCTCATGTTCTTTGAAAACATGTAACTAAAACGTTTCTTTTCCTTTCCAGCTGTAGATGTTCCTTAAACATAGTGCTGATTGTCTCTCAAAAGCTACACTACAGCAAAGATCCTGTTTAACCCTGAAGTTTTTGCTGTTTGACATACAAAAGTGGAAGTCACTACTCAAATGCTAATATTTGCTTATTTCATCGAATAGTTGTCAAATCCCATCTTGTCTATTAAAAACAGACAAGATGGAGACTTGCACAGGACCTGAAGGGTCAAAAAAATAAACCAAAACAGGCTACAGAGCTTCTATGATCTTGCGCATGAGAATCAAAGCTGTCGGCAAGACAGTGTGGAAGAGCCTCCCTGTCTGTTGCATGTCCCGCACATGTCACACAAGAATGCTTTGAGCCAATGCCAGCAACATCAACTTTGCGAATGCATAATTCAAATGGCCCTAGTCACTTCTGTCTGCCAATCATTTCTACAAACAGTGGAGAACATGATACAAATTTAATCTAATACAATCTTTATGGCTTTTCCACTGCTGCAGCTCATGCTGCAGCACATACAATACCCTCTCTGTCAAAGCAAAATGTCAAAGCTTTTTCCTTTGTTTCTACCTAATAGCAAAAAATGTATGTCCTCAAGTCAAAACTGAAATGTCAAATTTAAGGAGTTACTATACAAACAAGTGAGAGAGGAATTTTCCCTCAAACATGAGAGAAAGGCTACAAAAAGAAGGGAGTAAAAAAAATAACTCCCAGGTCGATGTAACTTGCAGTGAAATAGTGGAGAGATTATATGTAAGTGATTCCATACTTGTCGTTTGTCAAATTTGTTATGGTATAATAGGCTATTAGTCCTCCAGCTTTTAGCATTAATTATTTTTAAATGCTACCAGACCTTGCTGTAGCTGTGCACAAGTGAACTAAAGTCAGCGACACCAAGCGCTCCTTTTTCCTTTTCACTGGGAAATTTTTTTGTTTCTGGCTTGTGGCATTTGAAAAAACCGGCATTAAATTTTGAGCTAGCATGTATAAAACAGGACCATGTTTAAAGCAGTACTTGAACCTTTTGGGAAATGCTTCCTTGAAAGAGAGATAGGCCGATGCAAAAAGTTGTACCACTCTGATGTTTGTCTAGTAAATACGTGACTACAGTTTTCAGCCACTTAGCTTATCATTGCAATTGGACAAAACAGGCAGTCTGAAATACTAGAAGGTGCAGACAAGTCTTTTGGAAGTTCCCACTGGAAGCTTGTCTGACTCACTAGATGTAGATTGTGGGTATAAGTCAGGCATTGGGCGAGTATTTCAGTTGCCATTTTCCTCCCATTTCACTATATGTGCACCTTGCAATGGCACTGATGCTGCGTCTTGGGCTCAGGGCCCTGCAAGACGTTTGTATTTACTTTAAAGAAATGACACAAGTATGCTGCAGTGTAGAAGCAAGCAGTGGACCGAGGTCAAGATTTCCTGCTACTATCCGTAGCTTCTCCTCCACTGAGTCAAGACCCTGAATGACAAACAGACTAAAATACAGTAACAAATTTAAGTCACAGTTGGTCTATTTTTGTATATCAGTGAAGACAATGTGTGTGTGTTTGTGTTTGAATATGAGTGTGTGTGACTCCAAACCATCTGGCAGACCAGCCTCTGTATTTGTTTGCATGTGTGCACATGAATGCCCATCGGAGTGACTGAACGTGTGTGCATCCTCCTTCTTCCACGTGATGGGACGGGATAGCTGAGCCCGTTGCCATCGGTAACAACTTCAGGGAGGCTCGCTGTTGTTTCTCTGTCCAACAGCGCTTCTCAAACTATGGATTGGAACTGAAACTCGGCTGTAGGCTCATTTCTGGTGTTCCCCACATTATTACAAGAGTACAGTCTAATATGTCTGCATCCTGAGAGGCAGAACAATATATTTTCATTTCCTTTGGGTCCCAGACTGAAGCTCTGCTGTATGCCATCAGCCTGGTAACGATGCCCTGTGCCACCTTGTTAGTCTGCAGCATGCTACAGCATGCCAAGCTCTCTCTCTATAGTTTGACTCTCCTTTCTTTCTTTCTCTTTCTTTCCTCTTTCTTTCTTTCTTCTTTCTTTCTTTCTTTCTTTATGTTTCTGGGAATTACTCTGTTTTGTTTTTGAGATATGTGGAGAAAATAATGAAAGTGTTTGAAAGAAAATGACTCCAGTATGTCTCTGTCTTTGTTTTGCTGTTTTGGGGTTTTCATACTTCAAGTGTGTGTGTGTGTGTGTGTATGTGTGTGTGATTGTGTGTTAGGCAGCATCCCTGATGCGGAGAGGGAGTGGTACAAGCCTGGATGAGAGGGAGGGGTATGGTTACTATAGCAACCTTAACTACAATTTCCTCCGTCAGCGGAAAGGTGGGGTCTGTGTCTGGAGGCGGGGTTTACCTCTAGAGACCAATATTGTCAATGAGAGGGAGGATGGAGGGAGGCTGTCCTGATGAAGAGGAAAAACTAGAGAGGAACAACACATAAACCCAGGGAGCAGGAAAACAAGAGCTAAAACCTGCTGTGTCAAAGACTGTTTTTAGTGCACATTTTAATTTGGTTTTTAGTGTGTGATACTTTTATCAGCTTGGATGAGACATGGTCACGCGTCATGTAGATAGTCTACATCAGCACATCCATCGGAAAGCATGCTGCTGCTGCTGCATCACGTTTGATGGATATTTGACGCCATCTTCTGGCACAACATGTGAACTACAAAATAACAGCATCAGGGGTTTTACTGGGTGGTGGGACAATGACTAAACTGTAAAGATAAATAAGTACAAAATATAATTTGGATTACTGCTGCTGCCGTGTCGAAAAGAAAATGTTTTATATTTTCAGTGGCTTGTGAACCATCACCTGGTCTGCAGGAAATTACAGGACCACATTTTTCATCTCTTGGGTAGTGTTAACCTTTGATAGTCAGCAATGTCACTTTATATGTGACTTTTTGCAAATATGGCACGGACCTGCATGGTAATATCATTATTTTCTAAACATTACAGTAGGTTTTGGTCATATTTTAAGCATTTGTAGGCCCAAGTAGGTGGTGACAGTAACTTTAAGCTGTAAAAAAGATTTCCCTTTGTTTAGGTGAAGTGCTGTGAAATCTGAGGGTAACTTACAGATACTTAAAGAAAGCCTAACAAACGGAGTTAAACAAGACATACATTTATAGATCATAAGTTCCTTATTGAAACTGTTTCAGGCAACAGATACCATCAGTTCAACGAGAACACAGCACTTTAAACTGAGATAATAACGTGTGAAATAGCAGGATAGCGTATATCCTCAGAGCCAATCAGGAGCGAGGCCTTGAGTACATTTGGGGCTCTCAGCCAATCAGGGGGACATCTCTGTGTGGTGGGCTGGTCTTGCTTCCAGAGTTGGGATAATGGTATACACAGATTATTTTTTCTGGATGTCAGGACTCATTGCGGAATGCGGGGCGCCTACAACTATTTTGACACGGAATTCATTCATGGACACCGAACAAAACCTCTAGTTTGAGTTCTTCTCCACAGTGGCGTCCGATGAGGTAATGTCAGGGAAATGTTATAGTGTAATTTCCATTGGCAGCAGCAGTCTCAGGTCACACTAGTTGTGTTTTTAAACTTCAGCTCCAGCACAGCCTTGCTGGCGTTTGGGACTTTGTCTCCGGCCCCACGCTCAGTTTGTGGAAAACCAAGTGGACGGAGGAAAAACTCCACACAAAGGCTTTGTTGCGCCGTGCGGGACAGGAGAGGGCGGCTCCGGTCAAAACGTCTAGTCTCCTTGAGTGGGTAGGTGGGTTTGAGCCTTTCTGCCATTCTGCAAGAGCTGTTTCTGTAGCGTCAGGGGGGTCGCGGTCCGACCGGCGGGGAGGGACACGGCGGAGAGGCTCCTGTCTGCCGGGCTCAACTCACACTGAGCTCTTTGGCTTCATGTGAGGCGACTTGGTGAGTTTATTGTTCGCGTGGGCCTGCTGCTCTGTCTCTGCTGCTCCGCCAACAAAGGAAATGACTTTCTCTCATTTCGCTGCTGTTGTCACAAACAGCCTCTGAAGTGAGAGTCCGCGTCAGTTAAAACTATGGCTACTCCAGGGCGGCTGGCGCGCGCCTGCGCGATTATGCACGCACGCACGCACGCGCTCCCCCTTTGTTGTTAAGTTTACTCTCTGTTGAAAGTCCAACATTTTAATTTCATTAACTGTCCAAATAACAGTTCAAGTTCAGCCTGGGTGGATGTGTGAGGATGGTGGAGAGTCGCAGCTGTGTCCAGAGGGAGGAAGTGTACCGCTGGTTCTCCTCCCTCTCCTCAGCCCTGAGAGCAGAGTTCCTGTGCGGCCTTCTGGACCTCTGCGTCCCCATCGAGCTCCGCTTCCTCGGCTCCTGTTTGGAGGACTTGGCTCGCAAGGACTACCATTCTCTCCGGGATGCGGAGATCAAAGCCAACAACCCCGCCGACCTGTCGGGCCTCACCAACATCACGGACGAGGTGGTGCGCAGCAAGCTGCTGGTGTCTCTCGCCCTGCTCGGCTCGGACAACAGGGAGGCGGCGGGGGTGTTGTACCGGACACTGACTCACATAGACACGGTGATCAATAACTATGGCCTGGCGCTGAATGATGGAAGGACCGAGGAGCAGTTCCTCTTGCTGTTCACCATGGCGTCTCACCACCCAGCCTTCAGTTTCCACCAGAAGCAGGTGCTGAGGCAGCAGCTGGGCCAGATACAGGACATCCTGCAGGTGAGAGGTGATGCTCAAAGTGAGCGACAATAACACCTGAGCGACCTTCTCAGTGAGGCAGAGAGGTTCCTCTGTGAGAACACATTCTACATCATTTAAAAAAATAATTTAACCCCTGTTACTTCATGTTATTCGCGTAAAAACTGAGGATGTGGGTAAAATAATTTTGCTAAAACTAAATTCGAATAATAATAATAATAATAATAATAATCATAAATCATTTTTGTCCGTGCTAGTAGATGAAGTGTAAATACATGAAAAGAAGCGCAGCCCAGTAAACACTGAGGCATTGTTGCAAACTCCAGAGGTCTCCTTTAAAATATAGTTTCAAAATAAAAGTGGTGCAAACGTCCACGACGGTCCACGTGCAATCTCAGACTAAAGGACAGTCCCACCCAGGGATGCACGATATTATCAGCGCGTTATTGGCATCTGCCGATATTGGCTTAAAAATAAAATATTGGATATTGGCCAGCACGCCATTATCCTTCCATATAATAACCAATTTAATAACAGGCTGCTGTTTCCTTTATTAAACGTCCCAGTCAACCATATGTCACATGCCCCCTGTGGACAGACAGTATGTTAACTTACTTTGTCACTTGTGAAACAGGCCAGATTTGCTCTGGTTGTGGTATTATCATGACTGTCTCGGGGAGAGCATCATCCAGTTTTAAGGAGGATGTGTCTTACTTGTTTTTTGTAAAAGCAGTTGTTACAAATAAATATGACATGTTTTACATACGTTTTTTTTTCTTTTGCACAAGGAATGAATATTAGGTAAGCTTTGGATTTTATGCCTCCATTTGCTGGCAGGCTAACATGGTGAGATTTTGCTCAACACTGTATGTAAATTCCACCACAGAAGAGATTTGATGGTCTCTGCAATTAGGTGTAGTGAGAAAATATACATATCGGTATCGATTATTGGCCAAACGAGTTGTAAAATATCAGCATATTGGATATCGGCAGAAAATCCCATATTGTTCATCCCTACTCCCACTTTATTTCATAAGATGCGAGGACTGTGCAGCATATCAATATTCTATCAATTTCCTGATAGAAACCAAACTTAAACTCATTTTAAAGGCTGTATGAAAGTGAAGTAATGTCCAAGGTTGGGCAAGTTACTCAGTAATACATTTACTTTATTATTACTTAGTATCAAAAGTAATTAGTTACATTACTCATTACTATGTTACTTTGGCAACCCAACCGACCTCCTGAAAAAGTGACGCACGGCCTGTTCAGCTCCCAAAACTTGATTGTCTTTTTTGGAACAACAACCTCGTTTTTTGGGCTGCTGATTCAAAGACACGTTTAGGCAAAACAGCTCTATCAGCAGCTTATCAGAACTTCAACATTAGCAACTGTTCAAATCAAATAACCTTCTTGCAGAAAAATATATATCGATACATGCACGTACACCTCATCAGTCATCATCATAAGATATCTGAACTGGGACTGCATTACCCAGTCCTAGTTCATCACTAATAATCTTTTAGAAACGTAAATACAATTTTTTTTAGCAATAATCTGTTTGTTAACATTTGCAAAAGCTGCAGTAGTCATCCATACAATGTTTTTGCCGTATTGATATCAAGAATGGTCAAAAATAGAGATATGCGAGTTGCCCTTGCCCATAAAACAACAGCTCAACAGCTCATTCAGTGGCAGATCTAGGATTTCTCAGAATCAGGGGCTACAAAGTGCTCACAGTTGACAGAGAATGGTCAATTACAGTGTATGTCTGACGTTGTTGCACAGTTCAGAAGACTAACGGGACAGGAGTACTTGAGGGGCCAATCAGATTTCAGCTGGGCCCAGTGCCTCCTGCTGTGGTCTGCCATGTTGCACCCCCAAGTTTCTATGGCTGCCCACATAGATATATACCCAGAAGAGACAAACCAAACAGTGGCTTCACATAGACCCATACACATTTATACATGGGGTTTGCAGCTACTGTAGGTTTTGCCTTGTGCTCGGAAGAAGAGGGAAGATGGAGAGGTATTGCAGTTTGCAACCTCAGCACTAGGTGCCACTTAATCCCACATACTGTACCTGTAATCATGATTTAGTAAAATAAAAATGTTTAAACAGAACTCTATAAAACAGTAGTGCAACAGCAACTTAAAAACTACAATCTAGGAAAATCTGATTTCCTACACATCACCTTTTTGCCAGTGGGTGGGACTTTCCGGTGTAAAATATTCTAAAATGTCGATATTTTGCTAGCTCCGTCAAAGTTCTCTGTTCCTCTTCATTCCTAAAAATAGTAGTTGACAGTGGCAGCACAGCACAAATTCCTTTTTTCTGTTTTAAAGCAGTGACAACATATTGATTTCAGGTTTGTAACATCATTCAGGGCTAACTGGTAAGCAGCTGGGCACCTTTTATCAGCTAATAAAATACAGGGTATTGGATCGGTGCACAGAGTGGCATACAGATACCGATACCAGCATTTTTGGCAGAATCAGAGGCATTTTTTCTGATGCTGGTATCGGTATTGGAACAACTTAATTGTAGAGTAGTAAATTCTTGCCGTATTGTGGCCGAGAGACATGGCGGACTACAAGTTGCTCCCCAATCAATCATCATTTGCAGTTCACGAAGTGCGTGATTTCAACGGAAAGGAAACGCTCACTACTGACCACTACTGTTGACAAGCCATCAAAGAGGCACACAAAAAAATCAAACATGCTAGTCTTTCTGTCAAGATGTCGTGAAGCGTCCTGGGTGTGATGTCGTTTGTTGTCCAATATTACACGCTACGCGAGATGAAACAATCCATTGTCAGCCAGATGCTCGTGATCGTTTCTGAGCACTCCCGACGGCCCGTGTCTTCTGGGTTGGGCTGTTATCAGGCTGACATTGTGTAGTCTGACCCTGGCATTATGTAAATACATGTGCAGATTGTAACAGGTGATGAAATGGAACATAGTAAAATGCATTTTCATGTGGATTCTCAGACAGAGGAAGTAGAAGCAGCTCAAAAATGGTCCTGGGTAGTTTATAATAGTAAATGTTTAAAAACAAACAAACAAATTAGTGGAAGTTCCATTCAGAGGCTGACGGAGATCATGTGATCACTCGCTATCTGGATAAAAAGTTGTATTAAAGGCTGTTACTCTGCTATGAATCAACATTTCCCTGACAAGGCTCCTCTCTGAGGGTTAAAGAGTCCTGGAAACCAAAGCACTGGGTGTTGTTAATTGGTGCAGGGGTGCTCTGAGTTATCACCACATCCACCCATCCATCAGGCCTCCGGCCACAAACGAGCTTTTCACCTGCTCAGCGGAAAGGAAAAGTCATTGCAGCAGGTGAAATACACAGTAATTCCAGGCTTTTCTCAGACCGGGCAGAGGAAATATGCTACAAATGAGTACAGCACATTGACATGTATCTATGTACCAAAATTACAGGTGAGACGTAGTCAATGACATGCTGCCTCTGTAGTGTGTTATTCAGGAAATTACATGCTTGTGGGTGAAAGCTGACAGTGAGCAGAGTTTTCGCCCACAGCTGTGGTCAGATTTAAAGTAATACTTCACCACAAAGTTCTGTTTAGTATATCTCTTACTTACCCTTAGATGTCTTGAACTGAAGAATATATATTTTTCCTTTCAGCATTCCTCCACAGTAACAACAACAGGTTTTTTTCAAAATACGGGCCACTAACTTTTGCTGCTTTTGTTGGCAGCCTGTGGAGATAAAGTTTCAGAACATCAGAACTATCTAAAAACGTCCATTCAAAACTCTCAACAGGATCATGTGGTATAATCCAAGTCTTCTTTAGCGTGTCGTAGACTCAATGCTTCAAAAACACTTTTATTTCGGCTAAAAAGCCACGAAATCCAACATATTAGATCCATGTTTTGAGTTGTGTTACGGTTATCGTAAACGTTGGTAAACTCCGGCTCGAATAAATATGGTTCCGCCTCTCTCTGCACCAGCCCCTTTCGTTAGCTTGTCTTTATGGTCTCTACTTAAACTGAAATGTTGTCCCAAACTTGTAAACAAACAGAAATGGCTGGTGAAAAGAGAGGGAAGTTTCTGCAGTTTTTGTTGAAACCACAATTTATTTGAGCCGGAGTTCACAGATGTTTAGAATAACCTTAACACTCAAAACATTGGATTGGATATGTTGGATTTAGTAGCTTTTTTTTTTTTCCAAAATAAAAGTACTTTGGAAGTATCTAGTTTGAGTTTTGAGTTTTGGATGGATGTTTTGAGAGAGTTCCGATGTTTTAAAACTTTATCTCTGTAGGCTGCCAACAAAAGCAGCAAAAGTTTCAAGACATCGAAAGCTGAGTAATTTATATGCTAAACAAAATTTTGCGATGAAGAATTGCTTTTTAAAAAAAAAGAAAAATGTCCTCTCATCGTTTTTAATGTACTTATGATCTTGAGTAGTTCTGTGTTTAATTGGATTTTTGACACACATTTGCCACAACTACAGATGACATTTTTCAATTTATTGTTGAGGAGAAAATCAGCTCAGAACCAGCCAAAATCACTGGGTTATATCTGTTATGTTTTGGTTAATCATTTAAGCAATAATGTCTAACATTTAAATAATGTTCCGTTCATCCTTGAGGCCCTGGAGCCCATTGAACAGCTCAAAAAACAACTTAAATTCACAATATATAAATTCAGGAACTAGATTTCTCTCAGTCAAAAGAATGAAAATAAAAGAGATAGTTTTTGAAGACGTTGGAAAGTAGCATAGGATCATGGGATTTATTTATTTCATTGTTAAACAGCCACCTTTTCAGATGAAAGTCTATGTGACTCACTCAGGCAGAAATGTTCACACATGCATCGATGTATTAAAGCTTGATTCTCGAGCAGCAACACTAATCAAATAATCATTTAATCAATCTAGAAAATTAATTGCCAACTATTTTGATAACTGATTAGTTGTTTCAGTCATTTCTTAAATAAAAAAAAGTAAAAAGAACTGCTGGTTTATCCTCTTCAATGTCAGGTTTCGCTGCTTCTCTGTATCATTTGTGAAAATAAATGAGGAGACTTTGTATTTCGGGCTGTCATTTGGACAAAAGAAGCAATTTGAAGACATCACATTAGGCTCTGGGAAATTAAGATGAGCATTTTTTAGCAGTTTTTTGACATTTCATGGAATAAACTGTTAATCGATTAATTGGAAAAATAATCGGAAAAAAAAATCATTAGTTGCAGCCCTACTTTAAATCCCATTTGCCGACTACTTTCCTCACTCTTTGACTGAGTTAACATGGAAATACTAACAGCTGATGAAATGAAACACGTTTTTATCCTGATTTGATTGAACATTTTTGGAAACATTTGAGATAATTTACCCTCACAACTCAACAAACTATAACAAAGATATAGTAATTTTAAGATATTTTAATGTAAAAATGTTACATATTACATGTTAACATTAGATTATCATGGCATGTTTCAAAAGTCCTCTGGAGAAACTTCAATTCCAATATCACATTTCCACTCTTGTAAGACTTAGTGGCAGTCGTCCTCCGGGTTGTCCTGTCAATACACTTGTCAATTTAATACACAAGACAGGAACAGACTGTTCTTTCTCGAGATAAGCAACAACAAAAAAGAAGGAGTTGACACAGCCATCACATCTTACTCTAGCTGGGTTTCTGATTTTGGCATCTTGTCGAACACGTCGGATGTTGCAGGTGAGCGGTGGTGGAGGAGGAGGAGGAGAGGCTCAAGCAGAGGGCCTCGGGGGGGATCGAGCTGCCGTCTGTTACACTCAGCCAAATCCGCACTATCACCAGCAGACCGTGTCCCTGCCTCTGGCCTCCGCTGCCTGCTCCCCGTCTGATGCCAGCGCTACCTACCTGCCTCTGTCTGCCTGCCAACCCTGCCACACACACTGCACCTGCTGGCACAAGGTAAGGAGACACACAGCCACAGCTTAGTGGGCAGTGTTAGTGTTTATGTATGTTAAACAATGAAGTAAGTTTCAGTTCCTGAGAACATAAAGCAAATATGTTTCAATGAAAATGAAATTCACTTATGGGTCATCTGCGGTTCTGATAATTTTATCCTATGTTATTAATTTTACAATGTCAGGGTGAACTGGCTAAAGGACAATGGACTGTCAGGGTGCTGCACTGCTCAACTGAGTTTAGTTCTATTAACATCACGTTATTAACCTTCATGTAGAATATTAAATTTGACTTACGCTAATCAATTTTGAATTGTAACAAATAAGAATCAAGCTTGTTATGTAAGCTGACTTGTTTCTTTTTATCCCCCCTAGTGCAGTACCGTTCATGTGCAGTAATAAAATTTTTGCGGTTTTATTTTTGGACTGAAACTACAACCACTTGATAAATACATGTAAATGTGCAAACAATGTGAAACATTGTGTTTTCAGTAAATACTCCCACACAACATTCAAATTCAAAATACATAATTCAAATTCTGGCTGATAATTTAAGATTCAAGAAGTCATATTCATATGCACACTAAAAAACACCATGCAATGACATTCCTGTTTTGCCAGTCTCCCTTCACACAAAATAATAAAAGAAATTAGAATAAAAATTAGAGTGCAACAATAAAAAAACAAGAACAAATAAATGCATGAGTTTTAAATATGAGCTGAAAATTGAAGTGCTCTGTACGTCATGCAAACAGTGCATGCAGATCTGCGTACAAGTAAGGTGCACTAGCAGATGAATATTGATTTTTAATTTAATGCACCAGGTTACAACTGTTGGATAAAAAAGGTAAGAACAAGAAGAATGCTAGTTAGCATCAGCACATGTTTTTGAAATAAAAAACCACACAC
>JAQFJB010000022.1:4428355-4438740 GCA_029874875.1 Naso minor
TATCTGTACCCCTGGAGGGTGCAGCAAAGGGACACGAGTGTTTATTTAAAATAGTAAATACTGAACATTCAGTGTGTTTAAAAGCCTCCATCTGCTGTTAAGAACATGTACTTTTGTGTAGTAACTTTAAATGTATTGCCTTTTTTCAAAATATGGGCATGAAATCAAGCTGCCAGCCATTGTGTGCTCAGGAGAACATTCATTTAACTTTCTGTGGCAGTGCAACTGTTTCTGGGAACTTCTCTCTGAGAGCACCAGAGTACGAGAAAACAGCCTCCATAGATCATACCAAAGATAGATTTTCCTTGTCACATAAATCCACTTTTTTATGTTTTTGAGTTATTTTGTTGTGCAGTTTCCTTAAAGCCAGACATCAGTCTAAGTCTGCAACAATCACAACAGAGGCTGGTAAACTGAAGCCACAGCATGCATGTTGCTTCATCTTTCATAAAACGCGCTTTTTAAATGTTTGTGTGCAAATGTTTAAACAGTTTTATAATTATTCAGTTTTGTTGTAGGTCAGATTTTTTATTGCTTATTGTGGTTGAAAACTTGTTTATCTTAAAACCATATTTGAGTAATAAAATATTTTCTTATTCTGTCTCTCATCATCAGTGCAAATGATTTGTTGAGGGGATAACAGTCCTGTTACTCCTCATCGACGGTTTAAAAAAATCATAATGTTCAAGATCAGTGCAGCAGAACCAGAGGTATTTTTTACCCCTCAGTCTTCCTCCTCTTCAAAACTTGGTAACTATATTACCCACAATGCAACTTGACCACAGACAGTTGGTTTGTTCTGTGTAAATGCTTGTAGCGTAGGGAGATGCGGAGCCCATGGACTGGAGGAGATCTGTTAAAATTAGCCATCGAAGCAACACCGACTGTTCTGGTCTTGGATAAAAACAACTATTCTCATCCATAGAAAATTATAGAGCAGACTGTGGAACAGACCCATATTTACACATGTATGATTAGATGTTTCAGAATGCTAAGGAAAAAAAAAAGAACACTTCCTCAGTGTTGCAGAAGAACATGACCTTTGTCTGCATTTTGGCATGTTTGACATTATTTTGGTAGAAGGTAACAAGCTAAAAATCTGTCAGCATTGTTTTCTTTTTTGATCCGTGCAGACAGAATGCACAGGAAGTCATAGGAAACATTTTCCCATTTCTATTTTTCTCTGAATATGTGTGCAGCAGAATGTGACACTGTCATGTGTTCCTGATTCAGTGTGTACTTGTGTAACCGTAATGTACAATAGATGATGTAAGAAACCACCTCTGATTACAAATGAAAAACAAAATGTTTAGTCAGTCCAACACCTCACTAGTCACCCAAACACTCAAACAGTATTTCTCAGGGCGCATAGGTAGCGGTGGCGTCGGCATAGGGGAGCCAGAGGATTTTTGGTCCCCCCTACTTCAAGGATTATGGTAATACTATCATAACACCCACAGCATGGCCACCTCTATTACAGCATATACGTATATATCCAATTTTCAAGGAGAGAAACGGCTCAACCTGCGTTTTCCTAACAACTAAAGCAACCTTGAGGGTCTCTGAGGCATCGGGGGTGCTGCAGAAGGCTCTTCTCCTATTTTCCCTTGTATGCTGAAGGCTCTGAGCAGAGATCCAGCTGCAAAGCTCTGTTGGCAAGCATCTTGCTCTCCAGCTGCCTTGCCGATAATCACTGATCAGACCATCAAATTTGGTGAGCTTTCTCCTGAAGGCGTCTTCCAAGGGGTCCTCCCACGGTACTGTCAGCTCCAGGGGCAAAACTTGCTTAGTGGACTCGGACACCAGAACCACGTCAGGTCTTAAGGTGGTGTTGGCAATCCTCCGTCTCTTGCTGAGGCCAGAATTCCTGCTGATGTACTTGCAGACGGTTTTGGCTCGCCAGCCCCGACAAAGGCGATGGTTTGCTTTGAGGGCTGGATCTTCTTGGCCAGCTCAATCCCAGAATCAGATAGTTTTTTTTCTGTGTTCTGAACATCCACTGCTGTCAAGTTTATACTTGTAGGTTATCTCATATTGTACTTTTATTCATTTTATATTTGCTGCATTTGCTTGCTTTTGATGTTATCCTGCAACAGAGACTGGTTAAAGTACTGAAGCCTTGTCCTTTGTGTAGGCCTACTTATAGGATATGCCATGTATATTATACAATGAATATGATTTATGTATTTATTTAATTGTTTACTTTTTATTACTGGGTTAAACTAAAACCCAGTCCAGCAACATTGTCTGGTTGCTCAGTCAGTAGAGCGTCCTCAGTTCGGTTCCAGAGGACGAAAACTCTTGGCGTGGTGCAAGCATTCATCCTCTGTCCACCTCTCCCTCTGACGGATGTCTGTCTGATCTATGTTCATTTACCGTTGTGCAGTTTTACCCTCTGTTGTGTAAATGTGCTTTAGAAATGATTGCAGACTGCTGAAAATATGAAGCATTTCAAAGGAGATTGCAGCTGGCTTCGATATTCTGCATGCAAGAACTTACACGAGACTGTGAGAAAAGCAGTGTAATTTGTTTCTGCCGTCAAGGAAAACTCAGTGCGTCACTGGATAAAGCAACCAGAAATACATTAAGTGTGGAAGAGTTTCACACTGTTCTAAGATTCACTCGATGATAACGTCAAATCAAATGAGAAAAACTGAACTTTTATGCCTGCAACACCTGTAATTTCAGCACAGTGTAATTTTTTGGCATGTTTTGTATAATGTATTTACTTTCTATCCGCATACACATTCAGTGGAAGAATGTGCTGGAAGTTATTTGCGAACAGGTATGTGCATAATGAAGACTTCTCAACAGAGCAACCAGCTGTAGCTCTAGGATACAAGTTTTTAATAAGAATAACAAAGAAACCCCACAGTATTTTTTTTCCTTTTATTGTTTACAAAATACCAACATAAATGCATTAGAGGAGGCTGTGTGATATTGCTGTGTGTGGATATATGTGTGTGAAACAGAGGAGCGGGCAGAAAGACAGCACTGAAACAAATGCTCTGCCCCTCGGTTACAACACACACTGGCTTTCACTAGTCAGAGAAAATCACTTTTGTACTGCACAAACTGAGGACAGTGGAGAGTGAAGACATGGCATACAATGGAATAAAAATCACAATTAAATAAAAAGAACAAAAAAGATAAAATACTGCATTATAAAAGCAGCTAAACGATCTATTAGGAAGATGGTGAGGATGAGGAGAAGCACGACAGCACAGAAAGAGACCGACAGGTTATTTTTCTTTGAGTGCAGACTTTACAAACCTGCTGGGCAGGTGCACGCTTCTTAGTGAAACTGAACAACAGTGACAGCTGTGGGAACTCGAAGGCTGAGCACAAATGGACAGTGAGATGAGTTCATCAGCCTCGCCCGGAAAGAAAATGGCAACCCGCTCCCCTCATCAGCATTTACAAAACCCCGTCATCCTTCATTCACACATGCAGTCAGACCATGCTCCCTGTAGTTTGTCCAAAGTCAACTTGGTTACACTCACTGGAACTCCTTACATATTCAAAGCTGTAAAGTCAATAGTATCTGTACACCAAGGCATTTTTTCTTTTCTTTTTTTTTTTTTTTTTTTGCAACTACAATCATCTGTTTCAAGAGCAAAAGCAGTGTACTAACATCTCGTCATTACAGTGAAGATGCTTCAGGCTCTGAGGCAGGGAGGGAGAAAAATATCAAAGGACCACAGAGGGAATGTGATGACACGCACTCAAGGATCGTCTCCAGCTTCATTTCGCATTTACTCTAATCAAGACTGCAATAAAAATCTCCATTAAAAACAAGTGAACCCGGAAACCCTTGAACTTTCTCTAGTGCCTGTCTCCGAAAACCTTAATGTTAAGGTTGGCTTTGTTCATCGGCTAATGTATATATAGACAAGTGGTGGAACTTCACCACTTTTATGCAATATCACTACCTGAAATGTATATATACATTAACATAAATATAGCCTAGGAGACACGTAACCACAACACTGAAAACAACTGCTGTCAACAGGCCGTACGTTGCCATGACAGTGGACATGAGTCACCAGAGAGGACAATAAAGAAGCAGAGACACTAAACGACTATCGGCCTGAGTCATGGTCAGATTTTGGGGATTTCTCTACTTAAAATCTGCTGATCTCATCAACCCTTGTGTCTTTATGCTACTGGGAGAGCGTGATGGTACACAAACAGTCTATTTGCACGCTGCAGTCATAAAACAGAGATCACAGCCTGGGAAACTAACATACACTGTGTTTAGATTTAGCAGTTGTTGTTTTTAGTTCTTACAGTCAAGACTAAAGGTGTGTGGCGAGTAACATGGAGGGGGCTAAAAACTACCAATTGTCCAGTGGCCTGCCAGGTGGAAGAAGAAGGAAGTCTGTTCACTGGGCGGTTGTGTCAGTGCCAAAGGTCTCCTGGGAGGCGTACACCATGTAGAGGAAGCCATCCTGGTCCCGCTCCCGTTCATAAACCTCCGAGATGGCAGCTGACACAGACACCATGCTGTGGCCGTTGACCAGCAGGAAGAAAGCCTGGTTGGAGTTTAGCTGAAGGCGCCTCCTGGTGGAGGGACAAAGACATGGCAGAGTGAGGAGAGGAGGACAGAGCAGAGAGGAGAGGGGATTTGGTTTTCAAAGTCCTTTTATCAACCACTGCCAGGAGAAACTTTCAGTTTTTAGTTTATAAGTTGCTCTATACTACCTTTTTGCAGTGTTTTAGTTAAATCTTTTTGTTTTACTTAATGATTACAACTTAAATTTGAAAGGAATTGTTATTTTTCATGCGCTGGTATCAGATCTGTACTCTGTATCGGCTGCTACACAAGTTTGGGTATCAGATTGGTATCAGGAAGGAAGTAATGGTATCAGAACATCTCTGAACAAAACCACAACAATACAACAATCACATAAACACTTTCCTCCGATCAAAAATGAACAATTAGCTCTGCATCCCTGCTCACAGAGTGGAGAGGGGCTGAAGAGAGAGAAAAGAGAGGACAAAAAAGGAAGGAGAGGAGGAGACATGAAATGACAAGGAAAAGGTGATGCGAGGAAGGGAAAGAGAACAGAAGGGAAGGAAAAGAAATAAAAAGAAGGAGAAGAAATGAGGAGAGGAGAGGAGGACTTCATCTCCACCTGATGATCTTGATGAGTTCACTCATGTTGACATGGTCTGGCACCAGGAACTTGGTCTTGTCCAGGATGGGAAGCTGTTTTTCTCCCTTATACCTCTCAATGATCACCTGCAGGACACAAATAATCAATCAGTGATTTCTCCATTTTTACTCTGGCTGGTGTTATTCTGTTCCTCTGCTGTTTTTGGATACAATACCCTGAAAGCTCAGACAGTTTTTGATCTGCTTGATCAACAGCGAGATGTTAACTAAAAAGTAAAGTCAGATGATGTAAAATCGAGCACTGCCCTCGAGCTCGCTAACCGTCCTTGTGAATCTATCAAGTCTGTGATCGCTGAACCAGAACTCATTAGCTTGAGCTGTAAACATTGTTTACAACATGTTATTATGCACACTATTACAGCACGGCTCTCTGATAAAGACACATTTGTATCATGGAATGTGTAGTCTTATATCATTTAATCCATTTACATTGTGATACAGATACAGCACATTTTCATTTGAGAAAAAATTTTTAGATTAGCTCTGCAAAAAGTCAATGTACAGAAAATTAATCTGTGACAATTTTGGTAATCAATCTGTTAAACTCAAACATTTTCGTCTTAAGCTCATTAGTGCTAAAATTTGCTGCTTTTCTTAACTTGTAGTTGATAGATTTTCTGTCTTTGGTTTTTGGTCTGTTGGTCAAACAAAGTTCCTACAAAAGTCCCAACAAAAGACATTTGTACGACAAAACTTTGATGTGCCACAGTTTCACTTATGACACTGGCATTCAAACTCTACAGCAACATATGCTGTTGCAGCTATTAAGACAGCTGGACACAGACCCGAGAATCTGGAGAAAGAAACAACTGGAGTCTCATCATTCTGCACTGAACTGCTGCTGTTAAGCACTTGGAGGAGAGCTCAGAGTTTAGTTTTCACTTTGAGGTTAAAAAAAAAAAGGTTTACCTTCACTTCAACCTTCAAAATAATACAGCGGCCAAACTCATTTGAGTGACACAAATTGAAATTTCACCTTTTTGGGGGTTAGGGATGTGATGACATGAGGGGTGTGTACTACAAGGACTTCACGATACAATACAAATCACGATACATGGGTTATGATGCGATATATCACGATTGTGATAAGATACATATTGCGATATATTGCGATATTCCACATAGTTCACTGAAAATGTTAAACAGAGCTAAAATACAACTTGTGTACGATCTGGGTGGCCTTAATACATCACATCACATTACATTAGTAATTCAGCGGATAAACTGAGTCAAAACCATTTAATTAAAAATTTTCTTTCAAACATATTTGAACTGTATTGGCAAATTATCAAGCACACTGATGCAGCTGCCATAACATCAGTATGAAAAATAAAATCTAAAATCTTGAACTTTAACTGGACACACTGGGGGAAAAAAACATGAAAATTAAGTGCATAAACATGTTTTTTAGGTTTTGTTTTGTTTTGCAAAAAATTTTGGGGGGCTGGAAGTCAATGAAGTTATCATGAAAATAAATATTGTGATATACTGCTGTATCCATTTTTGAGCACAGCCCTAAAGGCATCATAAAATATGACGAAAGGCATTCAAAGCTTTGTTATGAAACCATAATATAAGCTTGAAATGGAAAGAAATGAGAAAAAACGTACAGCCTTAAACATTTAATGACTTGACACTGGGCCCTAAAAAACTGCAACTGGCATTTTAATGATTTTCTAATGACATACAGATCAAATATTTATCAATAAAATAATGAGCAGATGAATTAATAATGAAAGATGGGTGGATAATTACAAAGATAGACAATTACAACCACATCGTAGACGACATAATATTGATTTGTTGCCCTAAATTAACAAAATTCATTCATAACTTTTAAATGTAACCTTGAACTTTTGAAAAATTAAGATAATTATGAAAATGAAAAAGAAAAACAATCGCAGTCAGAAGTTTAAGCGAGCATTAAGGAGTGCATCAGCCTCCGTTTCAAATGAAAGCAGGTGTAGTTTGGGTCTGAGAGCCATAAGCAGTCTGTCATTCAGTCCTCTGCTCCCCCACAGGCCGCCTGCATGGAGTTACATTACAGTGACACAGCACATCTGCCTTGAGTCTCAACACTTGCCATGACATGGCAGTTTGTAACCCCAGGACAGTACACAGGAACCACACACACGCACACACATGAGATGATGCCTTACAGGAGGCAGCAGATGGAGGGCAACAGTGTTACTCTATCTCAAAACGATCAAACGAGCAGGTGAAACTCACACTGCATTTGTTTATTGGTGGTTGCTAACAGCAACTGGACATCTGACTCATCAGCAGATGCAGTTACACCCATTTCATTTTTCATTAAAAACTGCTGCAAACAGTCCCTGTACATGCAGGAAAAGCCCACTCACAAAACACTAAAGTAAAATGAAGTTTTAAAAAAAGAAAAACACGTGCAGAAATGTGTCTGATGGCACGAAACATTTAAAACCATCTCACAGAGCAGCTCTGCGTACAACCAGGAAATATGTGGTAAGACTTTTGGTTACACTTACATTTACTTTGTCTTGTTCTTTACTTGTGTCTTCCTGTGTGCTGTTCTGCACATCATGCTGACACATTTCTGCCCCTCCAGTGTTTTTCTCAATGTGTTTTGAAAGTGATGCTGCTCTTGGTGCTCACTCAACTATTGTAAGAAAATATGCATCTAAACTCACGGGTATCTTGTTGGGGTGCTGCTCTCGGATCAGTCTGACATCTTCTACTCTTTGCTCTGTGGGGCAGGAAAACAGAGTTGGGTTAATGGAAATGTACAACCAGAAAAAGAGATTAGCAGGTCAGAACAATCAGTTCAGTGCTGAAAACACAAACAAGGTTAAAAAAAAACAACAACAAAACACAGATACAAAGTCATGAACTGAAAAAAAGAAGACGCTCACACACACACACACACACACCAAAAAAAAACAAAACACAAAAAGACAGACACAACATACACAACCACACACACAGATAAAACCTGATACACAGGCATGTACAGTGTACACTTGTGTTCTCTCACACAGGTCCGTGTGAATTTGCTCTTGTTTCTTGTTTCATAGATTTTACTTTAAAAATCTACTTTAAATCTACTTTGCTTGAATAAAAACAACAGGTACTCATTACAGGTCAACTTTTCAAGACAAAATTGCAACTATTGCAGGATTTTATCAGCTCTATCTAAATTGTTTATTAAGATATTATGCTCTATGACCTGTTAAAAAATGCATCTTTGTTTCCAGTTGATGTGATAGACGTCTTATATGCATTTGATGTCTCTGGCTTTGCCAGAGCTGGTTAAGAGCTGGCCTGTGTTAAATTTCAACTTGTGGTGGCTAGCTAGCGCCGCGCAAAGACACTAGCATAATGTTAACCTCTAACACCTACTTCAGCTAAATTAACTGGCAAAAAAATTACTCATCAGCAATTTGTGTCTCGTTTACAACAAATCATGCCTTTTCCACTAATTTAACTTGTAATCCTAACATGACTATAAAGTTGGAAATATTAAAGAAATTACACAGTAACATTTAGTATTAGCATTTTTATTAACCACATGTGGTTTATCCATGTGGTGTAGCCGTAGCTAACTGTCCAAGATGGCGGACCTTTTCGCGCATGCATGACTCACATCATGTGCAGACAGTAAGTACCATGTATGCCCTTTTAACATGTGGAGAAAAAAATGCACGGCTGCCGTGTCTACGCCATGATTGGGGAATCGCTGTTTAATGGAAAGATGTAGTGAGCAGTTAATTCATGCACACAACACACAAACACACAGTTCTTGTAGTCTCACACAGGGGCTCCTTGCACAAACACACACACACACACTGCATACAAACGCAAGCACACACAGTCTCACCTCCAGCACAGGGAGCAGAGCAGTCAGAGCGCACCACGCCCCAGCTGTAGTCCGGTTTCCTCTCTGTGCGGGGCAGCGTGTACTCCCACACCACACCAGGGTTCTTTCCCTGCAGAAGGATCTGTGGAGCAGGAGCACAGGAAGTCAGGAAGGTGTCATGTGTGAATGTTGTTTGTCTCTAGAGAGACACCAAATCACCTCGTTTTGCATCAACATCTATTTTTTAATCTTTTTATTAAACCCAAGTCATTCAAAACAACCACTTTTTCTCAATGGCTCGAGGGATTCAAATATCAGTGTATGTTCTTTCCTAGTTAAGTGATCACATCATGTTCACTCATCAGTCATTAAACACAATAGAAGTGTTTAAACAAAGTCTATAACTGAAATGAGAGGCTTCAGCTGGATGGCCTCTCAGTGGTTGTTGTTTTTTATTGTTGATTAATTTGTCATTTTAAACTTTAAAATTTATTGATTCATTAAGTTCATACAGCAGTAAAAGTCCAAGAAAAACAGGGAAATGCCGTATTTAACACAGTGTGCAATGTGTGTCGACATGAAAGTGAGTGCACGGTCACTGTCAGCTGCTCAACCTATCATCATTTTCATTAGACACATTATCAGCTAGAAGCAGCTACATTAGTGAGAGTGGGTTCAAAAAATGCTGCTTCATCATAACAACAGTTTGTTTATCTGTGGAGAGAGATTTGTCTTGATGCAGAACATACGAGCCTGTTGGTTGCCAGTTGTTGTCTTTGCCATGTGAAAGATGCTATTTTTTGGCCCAACAGCTGCAGAAACACAGCTCGGCGGTTTGTTCTCCATGGTCAGTTTGGTGTGCAGGAGCCTTTAAACACCACAGACACCAGGGTAAATGTAGTGATGCAGGGTGGTGGGGGAGGCAGGGTGGATGTAGCCTAAAGGTAAGACCACTGACGTGGACGTGGCTGCTGAATTCAGCCCTTCACGTCTCACTGAGCTGTTAAATCTACTTTGGAAACATTAAGGAGCACTTTGTTGCCTCTGTAGTCCAAGCTGACTGACCACACTATTATAAAGTCATTTTATTTTAAAATTACAGAGCAGATTAAGAATGAGGGACAATTTCCATTATCTTTTTAAGACTTTGCTCTTTTTTTTTTTTTTTTTTACCACATCCTTTAATTGGCCTGGTGATTCTCAGTTACCTTTTTTCTGTTTGGGAGATTTATTTGGACATTCAAGCCAAGCAGAGACTAACGGATGGACGAACGCAGACGTACCCATTACAGCAGAAGCATCAGGCTATCATTAAAGCAACCGCATGAGGATTCACTACCATGGTGAGGAGTTTTGTTTGAGGTGGATTTA
>JAQFJB010000022.1:4695755-4706385 GCA_029874875.1 Naso minor
ATTCTTGGAATTTTTCTTGAACCAACATCAAGCAAGCAAGTTAATGAAAACTGGAACCAGAAAAGCAGGCTGAATAAATAATTTACACATGCGTCTGAAGTTTATTCCTGGAAAAAAATGCTTTAATTTGTCATTGCTGTTGTTGTAGTGTAAACAAGAGATGTTTCAACAATACAAGAGTGAGTGATCACACAAAAAACAACAACCAAATAACGATAAAGTAAGTTAGTGCTGTTGCAGATACTTCATACCACATATACATGTGTTAAACTATAAGGCTGCATTCAGACCAAATCAGGGTTGTCCGGCAGTGGGAGTCACTTATTTAACATAAAAGGACCCACTGATGTGATGTCAAGTTGTGTCCTCTGTTCCTCCCACAATTGAGGGCTGGCGGTCAGTCACTGGAGGACGGCCCCTTTATGTGATTGGCTACCACAGCGTGATGTAGGACTGCATTTCACCTTCATTCTTCAAAAAAGAGCCATAAGAATTGCAAATACAACCACATACAGACAGCCAGCGAGCCTACTATTCATCAAACTAAAAGCACTTAAATTTAAAGATCTGGTTGACTTTAAAAGTTAAACTGTCCAAATCGTTTACAGAGCAAAAAATCAGCAGTTACAAATATTCAAAAGTTATTTTAAATGAGGGAATATAAACATAGTCTTTCAACATATGGCTAGTGAGAACAAATGCTGAACTTCGCTGTATTTCAGTGAAGGGAATCAGTCCTTCCAGCACACACTGAGTTCAAACAGATCTTTAATAATAACATATTGATCAGTTACAGGATGGATGATCAATGAGGTGAAATAATGTAATTTGGTTCAAGACTTGTGTCTTTATTTATTTGTTTATTTTATTTTTTTCCTGTTTTACCTGTTTGTTTTTGTTTATTGATATCATAGTTATGCAAATGGTGTCTTCTTTTTCCCTTGATTTGTTTGGAATGTTTTTGTCTATGAATAATTTAATTGAAGAACAAAAAAAGGGGTAGGACCACTTAAGTTTTTTTTACTTCATCCTACGCCTTCTTCAAGCAATCCCTACTCATTGTTGTTTGCAGTAAGTTTATTTAAAATGGTCTGTTTTTTGCTGTGTTTTGCTGCTTAAACATTTTACAAAATTATTTTAACACGTTTCTAAAAAAAAAATTGAGCCTGTTTTAAACTTTTTCGTTACAGGGGGCTGTTCCCCCCGAGCAGCCTCTGCAGCACGCACTGGAAAATGGACCAGCGTCATTGAAATGAAAGAGAAAACCTGTGTTGGATCACCTGATTCGATCTGAATGCAGCCTAGCAGTGCAGTTGTGCTGAGCTGAGGAAATAACACGCCCCATCCAGCTAGAGGCACAACTCGCTACACAGGCTCTGTCCTCCTGTTATTATCATATGCACTCTATAAATACTGACACAGGACTGAAAACAGACTTGTTGTTCCTGTTTCGAGACCAGTGCAGCAGAATGTTTGTGCTGTTTTTCAATCATCCATCGCAATGACAGAGAGAAAGGAATCTGAGACTGAAATGCTGGTACCACATTTTTCATAACTTGACAATAATCTCTCAGCGGAATCCTTTCTGACTTTAGAATTGAGTTTGTTTTTGTTGTTTTTTACAAATATTTGTCAAGTTTTGTCCTTATTTGTCACTCAAGCACTTTTCAGTATTCAGCTGTGTGGATGTTGACTAACAAAGGACCTGAACTGGCTTTGATTAGACTGTGGGTCCCAAAAAATGTTACTCATCCCAAAACACACAGCTTTTATTTGCCCTGTCTGGTCTTTCAAATATTCTCCTCTCTGTCTCTGCAGAGTACATCATAGGATTCACAGGGTATTTCTCAGCCAAAGCTCGCAGCCTGTACATCAGCAGCGCCCTGCGGAACACAGGGGGCGGAGCTCTGGAGTGGCACATCGTTCCCAGAGAGAACCCCGCCTCCGACTTCCCCAGTGACTTTGAGTTGGTGCACATCCGCCAAGCTTCGTCCAGCAACCTGCTGACTTTAGAGGACCATCCATACATCAAGAGGGTTACGCCGCAACGCAAAGTGTTCCGCATGCTCAAATATGTTCCCTGTAAGTCTGACAGCATCAGTGTTCCATTACTGCAGCCTGAAAGTGAAGTCTGGTCAGGTTTATTTTAAAAAGCGCCAAATCACAACAAAAGTTATCTGTGAGCTCTTTTCACATGGAGCAGGTTTAGGTTTAAATGAAAAAAGTTTGCTTGTGTTATCTGTCTAATTCAGAGGTTTCAAACATGGGGGTTGGGGCCCCCCAGGGGGCCACGAGACACTGACGGGGGGCAACAATATGCCATCCAAAAAACTTAAAAACAAACAAAAAAATTATATTTATTATATATATTTTTTTACTTTTATATATATAAAAATATATATATACACACACACACACACATCCCTGGTCTTATTTATGTGCTGGAGTTTCATTTCAGCCTCCACATCTTGTCATTTACATCACATTATCGTCTCTCCTCTCCTCGCGTTACTCCAGCAGCAGCTCGCTCTGCCATGTTTTCGAGGTCCAGATGCTCTGTGGCTCTGTTATGCTTGTAGACTGGCAGATTTTCTTCAATGGACCCCGAGTTTCTGTCTGTCTGCATCTTGCAGAGAACAGGCACACTGATTCAGTTTACTTTGAAAAATTAAAAAAAATATTTTTAATAATTGAAAGAAATAACATCAAGACAAAAATATTTCTTAGGGTTCACAGGGATCTGATACATGCATGTACTCCACTGCAGCCCAGTTTAATTTTCTGTGCCTCTGGTGATTTTTGTGTTGATCAGACAGTTGCTGTGCGCCGCATTGTCTGCGGTGGTGCTGTGTGTGTAGTTGTGTGTGAACTGAGGGAGTCAAAGAAGGCATTGTTGTATTGATTCGGTTACAAATGAGTATCTCATACTAATTTTTATGATGGCATCTGAGTATTGATATTTCTGACAACCTTAATGACATGGTCGTTCCTAGAATTGGAGCTGCATTGCTGATTTTATTTTTTTTTTCATTCCCAATGTGCAAACTTAACTCAGAGTGAACATGTGAGGAGTCAGTTGGACTAATTGTGATCAGCTGTTCTTGAACTGAAAACTCTTTTCCATCTGAGTCTCAGTTAACTCAGAGTTCAGACTTCAGCTCAGAGTTTGTTAAATGTGTTGTCTGGACAAGACGCTAGGCCAAATCTGGGGTATTGATGCTGAAAGGTGTGTGTGAGTGTGTGTGTGTGTGTGTGTGTGTGTGTGTGTGTGTGTGTGTTTTTGTGTGGGTGTGTTTGGTGTTGGGGGATGGGAGAAAGGACAGAGAACGTCTGTGTTTGCTCACCTTGGGAGGGATTAGGTGAGTCAGTGTGGTGGTGGGGAGGCGTGTAAAAGACTTCAGTGTGTCCCCCGCCTGAATATACACATGTAATATCTGACTGGAGGCCATGTGTGACGCATTGAACTTTGTATGTGCTGAAAACAAGGAAAAAGCTTTCACCATTTTAAACCTGTCAAACTAAAATATTATTCTTTGCAAAGCTTTTGAGATTAAAAAAAAACAACGCAATCCTCTAAGAGGAATATTTCATTAGTTTTTATAGTTTATCATACTGCCCATGTTTGAAAATGTTCAGCTAAGTCTGAACATTATTGGAATTATTTAACATTTTTGGATCTTTCATACTTTTCTAAATTTGCAAAGTTTTATCTGCATTTCTTTACACTCTAAAAGATGAACTGATTGTTGAGATATGACACTTTGCTGTTTCCTCACATTGTCACAGTGTCTTTACTCATTCATCCTTTTAGCAAAAACTTCAAATTGTCAGCATCCGTCAGACATTATTTAGTTGTATTTAACTTTTAAAAACCATTTACCACTTTTACTTTAAAGCTTCAGCTTCACAAAGATCTTACACAAGTGACTATAGCCGTATTATCCTTCAATAGTTAGATAGAAAAATTCATACACACTTCAAAACGAAGACAGGCATGTATTCCCTAAAACATTAGAATGTTGAAACAACTTTAATTACTCATTTTGACAAATTCTTTTACACTAGTCTATACCCAGGATGTGCACCGCAACTGTGTGCAGACTTTTTTCTCCTCGATGCGTTGATCAATCAACGTGAAATTGCACATGGGCATTGAGAATGAATTGAGACTGACGAAGCCCTCTGTCTCGTTTACTCACTGCTTGTGCCCGTTTTGAGGAAACATTTGTCCACTGAAGCACAATGATGAACGCTGTTTTCACATTTTACCTGCACATCAACTTCCCCTCTGCAGGCAGAACTGCTTGACGGAGCTGCAGAACAGTCTACCCGCTCAAAACAACACTGTTCGGAACGGGCTGATTGTTTGACCCGCGGTGTTGCTGCTTGCATCACAGTACTGAATCATAGGTTTTTAATCACTAGGGATGAGTATTGACAAGGACTTCGCGATACATGAGTCAGGATACGATTATATCACGATACATTGTGATACGATACGATGCATATTGCAATATATTGCAGTATATTGCAATATTCCACAGAGCTCACTGAAAGTGTCAAAACGGAGCTGATGAACAAGTTGTTGTGTACGATCTTGGTGGTCTGAATACATCACATTGTATTAATTATTAAACAGACAAATTGAGTCAAAACAGTTGAAATCAAAATGTCCTCTCCAGTTTATTTGAACGCTATTGGCAGATTACCGAACACACTGATGTAGCTGCCATAACACCGAAATGAAAAATGAAATTTAAGTGCACTCTGCACTTAAACTGGACACACCAAGACTGAAAACTGAAAGTAAAATGCACCAATTCTGTTGTGTCTCTGAACTTTAGGGCTGGGTTTTTGAAAGGACTTCATGATACGATACGTATCACAATACTCGGGTCACGATGTGATACGGATTTCACTTTCTGCCTTCTTACAAGTTATACTAGCAAAGTCTCCAAGCGACTCGCTGCTCTTAACTCACACTGAAGCCACTGTTTGGGCTCCTAGAGGGAGGGGCCAAGCGCATTCACTGGGAAGGGGTGCACTTGATTTACCGCACAAGACAGAACACGAGTAACTGATAGACCTGTCCTGTAGTGATCGAGGGAAGTTCAAATCGGAATTGAAATTGGAATTTGATTAATTGCTCAGGCCAAGTGAACAGTACGGATGCAATCCCACTTTCGACCATAGTGTGGTTTGCAGTGACAGAGTGCGGCTGTCCTTGTTTTTGCTCTTTGACTCCACGAGGAGAAGAACAAATCCACTTTTCCACTATTTAATCCACTATTTATGAGGTCTTTTAATACAAAATGGACACGGGCAGCGGGTAAATGAGACAAAGGGCTTCGTCAGTCTCTGCATATGGCAATTCTCAATGACCATGCACAGTTTCAGATTGATTGGGCAAACCATCAAGGAGAAAAATGATGCAGACAGACAGATTTTTCTTCATTATCTAGTAAGATAACTAGTAAGATGCAAATGAGATACTGAAAAAACAGAGGATGCACATGTTCCACTGCTTAGCCACATTTTTTAGCCATATGTAGCAATTAAAAGGAGCTTAAACTGATGCGCTCTGAAGAAGCCAGTGATTCTACTGAGGAACAAGTCTTGCCATGTTCGGTTCATTAAGTAACCAGGTGGTTTGATTATTAAACTGAAGTGTGTCACTTTATTCTGAATGCATGAAAGAGCCTGAATGCATGTTCGGGATGATCTACATTATGTGCACTGAATTCAGATTGAAGCAAAGTGAAGCAAGCAGTTGCTGTATTGACCTTTTTCAGTCTTCTGGGAGCAAAATATGTTTTAGATGTACATTTAACCGCATTATAAAGTAAAATACTTGAGAACAACAAATCAAGTTCACTGGAATTAAGTTGCAGTGTTTGTTTGTGAGTCCTTCAACCTGCTGCCTACTGTAGTGAGCTAATTAATCGATTGGAATGAAAAGAGAGAGAAGACCTTTTCACTCCTTTTTAAAGGCATAAAAGCTCCTCAGGTCTCTGCTGCTGTTTGCTGACGACCTTGTGATAATTAGTTCTGTCCAAGTGACTCAAATTGTGATATGATTGCCTCAAATGAGGCCTCACATCACAGTTAAGAGAAGGAGGGAGGCAGAGAGACAGACATTTAGATGGAGAGATGAGCTGGAATGAGCAGTCAGCTTAATAAGCATGATGGGGTTAACAGGGAGATTGTGTTGTCTGCAGGAGGGGCTGTAGCAGCAGACAGCATGTAATTATAAGACACAGTCATTTATGGAGGCCGAGTTGTTCATTTAGCAACATTGTAAGCGATTATATCATGTGTTCAACTAGGGTTTTGGATAAAAGAAGCAATTTAAACTTGTAGTCACTTGAATACAGCCTGTGGAAGACTGTAGTCATACCTTTACTGTAGCTCTTGTGCTTGCTTGTGTTCCGTCTCCATAGCAGCCGAACCTGCAGCTCCCTGCAACGCCACCCGTGGAACGCAAAAATGGCAGTCGTGGCAGTCATCTCGGCCTTTCCGACGAACCAGCCTGTCACTGGGCTCGGGTTTCTGGCACGCCACTGGGCGCCACTCAAGCCGGCGTCTGCTGCGAGCCATTCCACGTCATGTTGCCCAGATCCTGCAGGCAGACGTTCTCTGGCAGATGGGACACACCGGTAAGAACTAGGACCCTTGACTTGAAATTCTTAGTATCGATAGAATCAGTTTTTGCTGTGAAAAGCAGTTTTAGATTGATACAAGTCACAGTAGAAGGACGATTTGCTGTTTGCCTATCAATGGAGTTTGATCGTAGGAATATAAATCTGTGTATTGATACAAAGGATGTATCGTTACACCCCTCCCACAAATAAACAGACAACATCTACATTTGTTTTTTTGGTCCTAAAAATAAAATTTGTTGTAGCAACCTACTACACTTGTTACTGGTGACTGTCCACTCAGACTGATGAAATCTCTCTCCTCTGTGTTTACAGGTTCTGGTGTGAAGGTGGCAGTGTTTGATACCGGCCTGAGTGAGAAGCACCCACACTTCAAAAATGTAAAGGAAAGAACCAACTGGACCAATGAGAAGACACTGGATGATGGTGAGGAGGAAGAACAGTGATAATGATGATAATGATGATGATGATGGTGGCTGATTGCAGGCTATGTTAATGAAAAACAACTGTTTGAATGATTTTATTAATAACTGTTCTTAGTAATACTTCTAAATTATCTGGATGTGCTGTTTGTGTTGTACTGTGTATTGGAGGATGGTGGAAGCCCAAAAGCAGACTGAGGTTGCACTGGGAGTGCTGGAACAGGACCAGAAAAAGTGTGTGTGTATGTGTGTATGTGTGTGTGTGTGTGTGTGAGGGAGATAACGATGGTTGGCTGATGATCAATCTCATGTCCTGTTTTTCAGGTCTGGGCCATGGAACATTTGTAGCTGGAGTGATAGCAAGTATGAGGGAGTGTCAGGGCTTTGCCCCAGACTCAGAGCTGCACATCTTCAGAGTGTTCACCAACAACCAGGTGCAGACATGCTCTGTCATCTCCTGTACATGCTTTTTGTTTTTTGCAGTTGTAGTAAATGGACTGTATTTATATGGCACTTTTCTGGTCTTTGAAAGTGCTTTTACAACACAAGTCGGCATTCACACACACATTCACGCTGTAATGGTAAAGTGGCTTATCTACGAAAAGCCAAACTGCTCGTTAGGAATTCATACACACGCATTCACACACCAACAGCTATCGGGAGCATATTTGGGATTCAGTATCTTGCCTAAGGACATGTAGACCAGAGGAGCTGGGGATCGAACCATCAACCTCCTGATTAGGGGTGGGAATCTCTAGGCACCTAGCAATTTGATTACGATGAGGGGGCCTGTGATAATGATGCATCTTGATTTTATCTCAGTGTGACACAGCTTACATATAGCATGGCTCTTGTCCAGTTCACTTACCGTTAACTTTGTAGAAGCCAAAGGAATCTTGCAGTCAGCTACGTTTCCTGTTTTTTTATGTGCTCCCTGCAAACTGTCCAGGTGCACAGCGTGCTGCTATGCCATTGTCCACCTTTTTCGTTGCATCCGTTTTATGTGATTGAAAAATTCAGTTATCGATTATTGGACATTTTTTAAGTGATTCAGAATTGTCCACATCTGAATCGTGATGCATCTAAGAATAAATTTTTTCCCCACCACTACTCCGGCTCTGCCTACCTCCACCTCACAGTAGAATTGATGAAAAACTAAACTGCAAAAAATTTGTTTGAAAAAGAAGAAAAGAAAAGATAAACAAATAGTGAACAAAATATTTGCCAGAGAATATGATAATTTGTAGTTGGTATCTCAATGTATTAGTTTAGTTTCTTTAAGTGCAAGTGTTCCATATGAAATCATTAGAGACAATATCTGTATAGTTTTTAATATAATTTTTTTTTTAAATCACATCATGATCATGGCAGTACTCCAACTTGTTCAAGTAATGATGTCCAACCATTACGCAAAACAAGTATAGCTGACAGTGAGAGTAACATTACTGGCAACTCCACAGTGGAGGACTCAGTTCTGAAAAGGGGAGCGACCGCACCGGTGGGAAAGATGTTTGATTGCATGAGATGCCACGTACAGCAAACCACTGTAATATGTATGAAGTGCAAGAACAACACATGAACGTTTTACCCAACAACAAAATCAGCAGAAACTCTTATAACACTAATACTAAAGTAAGCCTTCCATAAGTCATTGACATGTCAGAAATCTGTCTTAAATCAGATTAAATTGTGTTTTAAAAGCAATGGAGTGATTGACGTGTTTGTTTCTCCTTACCTCCCAGGTTTCATACACCTCGTGGTTCCTTGATGCTTTCAACTACGCCATCCTGAAGAAGATTGACGTTCTCAACCTCAGTATTGGGGGTCCTGACTTCATGGACCACCCTTTTGTTGATAAGGTAAAAGACACTCACTCTAGTCCACAAACGGAAGTGGGTAACATTAAAGGAGAAGTTTCCTGTTTTGGACATTAAGCCTCGTAATAAGGATATTTATATCACATACGATGTTCTACAGCATTAATATGACAACCTGCACAGTCCTGAGAGCTGGAGCTCACAGCTGACATCACAACTAGCTGAAAACAGTAGAGGAGCATGTGCACTCAGACAATCTGTCAGAAAATTTCATTAAACGCTTGTATCAAAAGATGTGAAACTTGCCAAATGTTTAGTGGTGTCCTCTCATGTGCTCGCACTAAAACACAAAGCTAAACACGGATATATAACCTGGAAATGGCTGTTTATTTTGTGAAACAGCTAAAATGAGCCAAGTGGGTAACGGTAAATTAAATTATATCACAATATAACTATATCAAAAATCTGTCATGATATCTTGTCTCATATCAGGATTCTGTATCATATATTGCCCAGCACTACTTTAAGTGTATATGTCATGGTATGAACAAGGACATCTAATACTGAACAAGTAAGGTTAAAGAATGGTAGAATGCACAATGTGTTCGTGAGCAAGAAAAATGCAGGTCAACTGTCAGAAAAACAGGCCAGACCAGGAACATGACAGCGTTTGAACTCTGCTCTGCAGCTTGGCTACAGCTCCCAGATGAGCACCAAGACCACACGTCCTCTGCTACTTTAAACACTGATTGTAGAAATATCTCGTTTTGTTGCTACAAATATACGGTTGACAAATGCTTCTCCATTTTCTTGTTTGATTGACAGGTGTGGGAGCTCACTGCCAACAGAGTGATCATGGTCTCTGCTATTGGCAACGATGGACCTCTGTATGGGTATGCTGCACTTTCACTTGCACTTTCAGGGGTTTTGGGGCAAACGCTTAATCCTAAAACACTGTGATGTCTAACCTTCTTATTCCTGTTTCAGGTAGAGTATCTGCAGGTCTTGAAATTAGTTTAAAAATAACTGAAGTAAAAAGTCAAGACATGTCTTTTTAATGTAACTAACAAAGTTTTTGAACCTTTTTTGTACCTGCTTTAGACAGTAAAATAAGTAATGCTTTGTTTTTCATGTGGGCTGCTGGGAGACCTCATTACGTGTTCCTTCCAGGCCAAAACTTTTCCTTTTGGGGTTTTAAAGTTTTTTTCTTTCATTTGATTGAAAAAAAAAAGCATCAGAAAAGGCATTAAAACAGTTAGATTTGAGTTGATGATGCCTGCAGGAACCCTAGTCAGTAGGATTTCTAATGTTGAAGTTTATAATACCACTAAAGATACAACAGGTTAGCAATTATGATAAACATACAACCCTAACACCATAGGGTTATATCCTAACACTAGCTAATGTTAGCTAGTTAACCGTAGCACTGTCCTAGCTGCAGCCATGTCCGTCCTCTTGTCTTTCTCATCACTAGGAAAGGGGCAGAATGATTTTGATATTGAAAAGATGGGCTTGGACCCAGATATGGTATTTTGAAAGGGAGTTACATCACAAGACTGGATAGAGGCTGCAGTCATGTGCCACCTGTTGGTTGGTGGTGCGCACTGCAACTACTGCTGGAAAACACTCCCCCTCCTTCCCCCTCCTTCCCCCTCCTTCCCCCTCCTTCCCCCCACCTCTCAGCTGCACCGTGCAGCAGAATTACCGCTGCAGCAGTGCGTGCAAATGAATG
>JAQFJB010000022.1:4983101-4993711 GCA_029874875.1 Naso minor
ATTATAATATCATAAATGTGCACTCGGATTGGCTGTTTAAACGTGCCTCCTCTCCGTCATCTTCACAAACTCCTTTCTCATGAGGTAACCACGGCAAAGAGCCTGAGTCATGGTGACCAGAGATGCAAGTTTTTCATCTCTCATCTCCTCAAGGGTACCCAGCAGACCAGCTTTGAAGAACACCTAAACAAACACAAAGAACATTTGTCTGCACTATATAGTATATTGAAACATTAACAAATTGGTTCCAAGAGCACCTACCCATGCAACTGAAATGTTTTTTTAAGAACTTATCATTTTTGGGTTTTTTATTTTTGTCATGGCCCAGTTTTCTTAAAGGGGTACTTTGCCAATTAGCACCCAGCTTTGCATTGTTTGAAAATCAGTATCACAATGAATATTGTTTATATTCTCTTAGTCTTCCATGGGCCTAACTCTCCTGCTATCTCCTGTGCCAAAATCTCCCCAGATGATGCATTTGTCGTTAATGGATACAACCATTGAGACCCTGCAAGTACTTTTTTTGTGATTCCTACACACAGGGAATTACAGGGGCCTTTAGTAGGACTCTTTCTACTGATTTGTGCAGTGTGTGCCTAGGACTCAGCAGCCATGATACAACACAACACAACACGTTAAAAAAACACGAAAGCACTTAAACTGACATAAATAGCTAATATCACAGCATAATATAACAACATCTATGTTGTTACTTAAGAACCTGTGGGGAAAAAAAAAGTTATGTGCACCACTCATCTATGTGTAGGCTTGCAATGTACAAAACAGCATAACAACATTTATGTGATAGTGTTATGACTTTTTATAGAGGTACACAGGCTGGTGTAGCAGTTAGCTGCAGCTAACCACTTCTTAAATCGACTTGGTTATGTTATCTCAAGCGAAAAAAGTGTAATTGTCCCTTTCCTCGATGCATGGTGGGTCAGAATATAGCATCTATGTAGTTATTTTTACAGCTGCGCAACTCTTGCTTGCACTGCAACTGTGCCTTGCACACTGATCCCCATTTTCAAACAGGAGCTGGTGTGCAATGCATCCTGGTACATGTAAGCACTGCAGGGCTTAGAAACATGAAAAACTCAGCTTTCTCTGTCAATATAACACAAACTGAGTACTTTATTGCTTCATTTGACTAGTTACCATCAACATTAATTAGATGTCCACATAAAGTGGAGTTTTCCTCTAAGTGAGTCACACTTATGATAATTGACCTATGGTCATCTAGGCAATGCAAATTTGTACTAATTCTAAAGCAGTACTTTTGACAGAATGTAATCAAGGGTTAATTGATGCACATCTTAATTATATATTTGGTTGCAGTTGTAATACTTGAAATGGTACTGCAGTTTATGTTCACTAAGCCATACAGGATTATACAAGTAATTAAAACACAATCTTAAGCCCTAGCACCCGTCAAGCTCTGTCAAGCTGTGGATGCTATAGTGGAACCCAAAATGTCAGTATCTGCACTGTTTGGTAAAATATTATCCAACATTTGGAAAAAATATGAAAGCAATTTCAAAGAAAAGTAGACAGAAGGGTCTGCAACATGCCATGACCGACTAAGTAACAAAAACTTGGTAGCCCGAAAAGGATGAAGGTAATCAATCTCAAATACTCCAGTCTGTGTTTTGCTTCATTTATAAAACAAGTAATTACCCTCCTATTGATTTAAGACCTATTTATTGTAAGAGGAGGACATTCCTCTTAATATGTTACTATTAAAAGTAAAATAAGGCTTTGTTGTCACATTTAAGTTTGGGTTACCAATGTCGCCAACTGTTGACACAAAGCTGCTATCTCAAGACTTAAGCCATAGACTTTAGATTAGCTGACTCTGTTTGCTAGCAACATGGATAGATGCTTGTCATTTCAATTTATCAGCTCATTTCTGCTAATAAGAACACGGCAATGCCTCAATGCTTTTGGATCTTTGAGTGGTTCAACTAGGAGTGAAGACATTCAGAGTGTTTTATCCACAATCTACACATTTTAGCATCAGATTTTGATTTTGGAAATGCGGAAATCGTACAAACAGCAAGTTGAATTAATGATAAATAATGAATAAATTTGCACTATGAGTAAGTTAAAATGTCTGTGGCTGCATGCTGATGCTATTTCTTTGAATTCTATAATTTTTCTTTTGCCTGTGGTGTAATTTCTCATCAAAATAATTTTAAAAATTTGGTCAAAAGTTTTCAAGACAGACTTCTATTTAACAGACAAAAAAAAGAAAACAGAAAACCAAGCCCTACTTCTACAAGAAAATATATGAATGCAGTCAAGGTGCTTACCTTGGTGTGTCCAAATCTGTACTCATCATGATTGACATCAATTGACCCAAGCAGCTTCTCTGAAGCCTTCTTGTTATCAATAAACTGACCCTCAGGGATGACGCTGGCATTCAGCACCTTGTACCTATTACGAGATAGTTAATGGTCAGTGTGAACGTTTTTTGACACAGTTTTCATCTAAATTATAATAAAATATCGACTGATACCTCTGCTTGAAGTCACCATAGAGGATTCTGCTGGGGAAACCTTTTCTGCAGATTCTGATACCCTCCAGCACACCGTTACATCTGAGCTGGTGGATGACCAAGAAGTTCTCCATCAGACCTATTAAAAAAATATTTATTAAGTATTAATTATGACTACAATAAATACTTAGTCTCTTTGTCGAAATGGCAAAAACTAAACTAAAATTAAATTAGCAAAAATAAGACATCTTCTCAAAGGCAATGTTCTCGATGTACCTGGAGTCTTTGACTCATTGGGAATCAGGCAGCGCACAAAGTGAGGATGGGTGCTTCTTAAGTTAGTCATCAGCTTGCCCAAATTCTCCTGTAAATCCAGAGTTTTTACTCTTGTCATTGATGAAAACAACTTTTTGAGAATTTAGTACAAACTGAAATATGTCTTTACACACAAGTTTGCAATGTTAAACCTTACCCTAAACTGTGAAGACACAGTCTGCATGGAACCACCCTTCTTCTTGCCTCCCTTCTTGCCACCACCGCCTGTCTCTGTTGATATTTTTAAGTAGACAAGTTTTGTTAAACAGGATATGAAATGTACATGACCACTTGCTTTAATAAAAGTTTGAGTTTGCTCTTGTCACTGTCGTACCCTCAACAGCAGGGGGATACAGATGGGCAAGCAGTTTGACGGAAGACTTCTGGTACAGCTGCAGCACAGACTCATTCAGTGGATCCTTGTTCTTGTCCAGCCAGCCACTGATATTGTAGTCCACAGTGCCAGCATAGTGCACCAGGGAGAAGTGTGCCTCAGCCTTTCCCTTGGCAGGCTTGGGCTTCTCAAATGCTTTGCATTTGCCAAGATGCTGGTCATACAGCTTGTTCTTGAAGGATGTGTCAGTGGCCTTGGGGAACATGCACTCCTCTTCAAGGATGGAGAAGATGCCCATTGGCTTGAAAAAAGTGTAAAGAAGTATGTAATTAATGAACCTTAAGACAAATTAAGAACAATCACGTTGGATTAAAAAATTTAGTTACCTTTTCAATCAGCTCAATGCAGGCAGCCAAGTCCATACCAAAGTCAATGAACTCCCAGATAATACCCTCCTTCTTGTACTCCTCTTGTTCCAGGACAAACATGTGATGGTTGAAGAACTGTTGCAGTTTCTCATTGGTGAAGTTAATGCACAGCTGCTCCATGCTGTTGAACTGTGTGGGAACACATATTCAGCATTATCTCTATCCGGCAATTAGATGATTCTGTTTTTAATGGTATTTGCTGCTGAATTGTTCAAAATAAATCTTACATCAAAGATTTCAAAACCAGCAATATCCAGGACACCAATGAAGAACTGCCTTGGCTGTTTTGTGTCCAACATCTGGTTGATACGGATGACCATCCACAAGAACATCCTCTCATAGATAGACTTGGCCAGGGCAGTGACAGAGTTCAGCACCTGAATAAAAACAAGGACGTGATTTAATTTTAGTTGACAAGACATACTGTAATACAATGGATCGCTGGTATTCTGAACCTTGTGATGAGGTGAATAGGAATTAAAAATCTAAACTGAAAATAATTTGATATTTTTCCTGATGCCATTTGTCGACATATAAGAAAACTCCACAGTTTTCTTTCTTCAGAAGTTGTCTTTTGTCGGTGTCAGTGTTTTTGGCAGTAAATACAAATATACTACATTTTAAACAAACTGATACCATCTAAATTACCTGAGGTACAGTCTGTCCCTTGGTGACAAACTCATTTCCGACCTTCACTCTGGGATAGCACAGACCCTTCAGCATGTCAGCAGAGTTCAGACCCAGCAAGTAAGCGACCTTGTCAGCATCTGAAAATATTTTAGTGTGAAACCAGACTCATGAAATCCTTTCTGCTGTTGTTTCCAAGTCTTTGACTTTGAGCCCACATTAACACTTACCCTCTGTGCCATCAGGCTCAGCCTGCTCCTCACGCTGCTTCTGCTTGAACTTCATGTTACCATGGTGAAGCACAGCACCAGTCATCTTGTAGATGCTCATTTTCTCTTCATTACTGAAGCCCAGGATATCAATAGCGTTCTGTTTTTAGAGTATCAACAGAAAACGCAATGACATCAGGATATGCATTTAAAAAAGCAGTTTTGTTCTTGCACTTAATGTAATTTTTAAAAATTTTTTAAGTAAAGGTCACTCACATCAGTAGCTTCCAGCTCAACTTTGTCATCAATGCTGGCCACAGTGATCTGACCCATGCTGCACATGGGGAAGTCGTAGGGGTTGGTTGTGATGAGAGACATTTCTGGAGATCAAAAACATGTGTATCAAGCTCAATAGATTGTTGATATAAAGACTTAGAGTAAGTTTGGTTTTACTTAAATTCTCAGTCTGTTTACCAATCAGCTCAGGTTTGTGGTTGGTCATCATCTGGTAGAAGATGTGGTAGCCTCTTTCATCAGGAAGCTGGAATGTCACTCTTGACTTCTCCAGCAGATCTAAAAAAGTTTTTCTTTGGTCAATGTTGGCCCATTCTTAATGAAACTCATTTGTAAGAGGTATGAGTACTTTTACTTACATGTCTCAATATCAGCACTAGACAGTTTGCCAGTTGTGCCGAAATGGATTCTGATGAATTTACCCTGTTTGGAGCAAAGACATTTTTTAACATCCCTCCACATGAGTAATGTGTAACAAGACTTTTCTCACGTGTAGAAATAATTTCATACTTACAAAACGAGATGAGTTGTCATTTCTCACAGTTTTGGCATTACCATAGGCCTCCAGCAGAGGATTGGCTGCAATAATCTGATCCTCCAGTGAACCCTGAAATCCAGTTTTCAGAGTCATGTCAGAAAAAACTGGAAAAATATTTGTAGACTTAAAGGGCACTGAATTTTTATCATTATACGGTAACATACTCCCACCTTTGAAGTGTCCTTCTTCTTGTCTCCTCCAACTGAGATAGTTGCAAAGTACTGGATGACACGCTTGGTGTTCACAGTCTTTCCAGCACCAGATTCTCCACTAGGTACAGACACAGACTTATTAGCATTTGATCAAAATGTTAAATTATTTTAAACAAACTCAAGTGTAGAACTTACGTGATCAAGACAGACTGGTTCTCCCTATCTGTTAGATGAAACACAAAGGAATTAACACTGGGGGTTTTTTGCAACAGAAACTTCATATATGCACAAAGTTTATACTGTTATGGTAATTACTTACCAGTAAGCATGAACTGATAAGCGTTGTCAGAGACAGAGAAGATGTGGGGTGGAGCCTCCATACGCTTCTTGCCTCTGTAGGCAGCTACAACTTCAGCATCATACACTGGGAGCCACTTGTAGGGGTTTACAGTGGCACAGAACAACCCAGAGTAGGTCTGAAAGTGGCCACAGAGATTCAGTTAACTCCATATTTTCTACAAGTATAGCAAATTTCTGTGTATTTTTTTTTTTCTTCTGTAGGCAGATTGTCTTACATAGATCATCCATGCTGCATAACGCTCTTTGAGGTTATACAACACAGAGGCTTCATTGAGATGGGTCATCATGGCCATGTCCTCAATTTTGTCGAACTTGGGAGGGTTCATTGGAGAGACGTCATCTTCTTTGACTGTCCTCTCCTAGAGCAGAGCATTTTTCACAATGAGGACTGATCATATTGAATTCCCAGTTTACTCTGACTTCATGATACCAACCTCCTCGGTGTCCAGGACTTTGACGGTGACTTTGCCCCCGTCTTTCTTGATGATTGTTCCCTTCAGGTACAGCTCCTTAGCATCAGCCACATAGCAGGCGGACTTGGCATCAAAAGGTTTGTTTTGAGCCTCAATCCTCTCCTTCTCTGGCTTACGGAGGTAAACGGCAGCTTTGCCGTAAACGGCCATCTCCGCGTCCGTACTCATGGTGGCAGCTTATCTCTATAATGTAATTGCAAAAAGGAGTAATTTTTATTACTTTTCTAAACTATTGACTTGCAGCCTTGTAACTTAGAAAAGGAGAATTCAGAGAAGTAAACAACATATCCTTATCAAACCCATGTCCCTGCATTATCACAAGTAACTTTACTGTACTAAGATTTTTACACTATCCTAGTCATGACAAATTAAATATGAACTGTAACTAGATATAATAATGATAAAATGATTTACATAAGATTAACACCAGTTTCAGAAACTTAAAAAAATATCTTACCTGACCCTTTCTCAGTCCACAATCAGTTGTATTTTGCAATCCTGTTGAATGCAAATCACACATTTGAATTTATCATTTAAGGTTTGAAAGCAAACATTTGTTCAACAAATATGTTAATCAGTAATATTTTAATCTCTCTTTTTTTTTAAATTAATACATTTAAGTGCTCTACAGTAGATAGAAGATACATTTACCACAAGCAGGAGTCTCCAGGGGTCTTCTACCACACACTGCTCTGTCGTCTTTGACTCCTTATATTCAATCTGGCTGGCTTACGTAGTGAAGTTAAATATGGGACACATGCAAATATGGTGTGGATAACAGTCAAAGCAACATTGAAACAGGTGTTGCTAGTACATAAATGTGCTATATGTGTACCCACTTATGTTTTGGATTTCAGTCCGATAGGCCAATTATTATTTTTCAATCAAATAAAATTCCTCATAATCTGTTGTGACTGTTTTGTTTTTGATGACATGACAATATATGGTATTTATTATATCATCAGTATTCCAAGGGAAAGGGGGGAAGCACTTCTGGTTTTTGTATATGACATAATTATAGAGCAGATGTAATTCATATCAAGCATCTCCAAATGGCTGACTGCCATTATTGCTGTGTTAACACAGAATGCTTTAAGTACTTCTCAGCTCTCCTGTGTCTGAGGCAAGAATTATTGAACACATATGAGCCTTTACAGATTTATATGCTTGCTGCAAAGCTACTCACATTTCACAGACTCGCATTTTATGAGTGTAAACCCTACTCAGGCTCCTTATATGCTTCAAGTTTATCTTCTGCCTTTTAATGATCGTAACTACTCTCACTTCAAAGTGTTCCTCTAAAACAGCTCATTTTTATTCAGCACTTATTTCAGTAGTACATAATTCAGAAAACATTTGTCTTGACTTCTTTTGAATTTTGAAATATTTTCTTTGAATTTTATCCAACAGAAATGCTTTACAATCCAAAACTAAACATGTTTGGATGTCCACTGAAGGTGGAAACTGAAAACTCAGTCAAATTAATGTACTTGAAAGAGACGATGGCTTAAACTGAATAATAACTAAGACTGCATAGGATTCCAAACCTATGTCATTATGTGCCACTATTTCAACCATCATAGAGGGAACTTATAAGAGATAGCACGTTAATATTTGTGACATATTAATAAGTGTGTTGTTGTTTTTGAAAGTGAGAACAGTAACACTAGTTCAGGCTACGACAGGACATCCCAAAATGTAAATTATACTGGGAGTCTTCTCTTTTCCTCAGTACAAGTGCGTCAAATGTTAGTTATGTCAGTTGAAATTAGTTGGTGATGGTTATTGTTTGTTTCTCATATTTCTCTTTGCTGGTTGTGTGCTGGTTATGTTTACAAAAGCAGTGTGCATATTTGATGTTATAGTAAAGCATTTTTTTTTTGGGTGAAAAGAGAATTTTCTATTAGTGCCTTGAATGAAGCTACGAATATCCTTAGCTACATTGTATGGTGTCTTAAAGTTGAGTTGAAGATTAATCCTTTTTCCCAAAGTTTTAAGAATAAACTCAAAGTTCTCTGTCCACTGCTAAACGGCTTCCTATTACGGCAGAATCCAGTGTGCTTCCAGGTGTTTATTCCTCCAGATGCACAGATGTGCCGCTGACTTCAGCAGCTCTCTGTCAGGTTATCTGCGTGCTTCAATTATCCAAACCATCAGAGTCCTATGATACACGCAACAGCCTGATATCTGTATGAAAGATTTTCCTATCCCCTTTCTTTCTATTTTCTAGCAAACCTTAGATGTCACTTCTTGACTGACTCTAGTCATAGTAGTGTTTACTGTTTTGTGTTAATACCAAATGTATCCATAGCCAATGTAACTGAATTCTTTAAAACAGGAACATGTATATGCACCACTGTTGTGACTTTCAATTAATTCATTGAGCCAATGACGTGAAAAAAAAAATATCCAAACATGATTTTATAAAATATCACTGCATTTATTTACTCCTTCATAATGTTGGAATTGAGTTAACTCTTACACATGCCAAATTTTCAATTAGCTATTCAAGACACACTTCCGAATAAATTAAAAAAATGTTTAATTTGCGTGTGTGTGTGCACTTTTACTGTAAAACAGTACTGCAATACAGACTACGGTTGTGAGAGGCATCAAATTTATGAAACTAAGTGGATCATTTCAATACAAAGATAAACTTCACAGGTCTTCCACTGCACTGTCTGTAATTGAATCCCTTGCCTTGAATGCATGTTGCTTCCAAAGCAGAAGTTAAAAATGGGACACCAGCCAAATATGGTCTGGATGACAGTTGACAGTTTGATGAGTTCAGCATTTGCTGCTACAAACATCTTGTGTTTCAGATTTCCATCAGCTAAGGGACATCCTGAATTTGTGATAATCCTTAATTTCAAAAGGTAACAAATTTGAGGTCTTTTGATTTGATTTTTGATTGATTCATTTGAGGAAATGATTGAATCATACCAGTTACAATAGAAATACCTATGTATTTTAATCCATGTCATAGATTGTTTGATTTGTTTGATTAAAAAATACAGAGTTTAAATGTTAAATATTAAATGGACCATTAATTAATGCCCAAATAGTTTTACAATCAATAAAGGATGAGAAATATATCACTACTTGTACTAAGGTGTAAGTGATATGTCTGTGGTATTCACACTCATATGTCAAGCTATTAACACTTTAAGTAAGTCAGCAGACAGAGCTCCATTTTTGGCTCCCTGCACATCACTGCACTTTGAATGTCAAACATTCCAGAACAATATCATATTTAATGTCACAGGATATAATGTTGAACTTGCAGTGTGGAAATTACTCAGAAAATTCCTCAATTATTAATTGCAATGTGAAAAATCTTAGTAATTAACATTTTGAAATACAGAATTTACTTTAAAACTAAAGTGCTACCAGTAGTCCTTTGCATCAAACATCCAATCAATCAACAGTTCTTTTTTGAATTTTTGTTGAAATATGTGCGTATGGAGTCAGTGTATTTTTGAAGGCGTCAGGAACCTGCAAAAACAGCTGTTCTGGAACAGCTTACAATGTGCCGTACTTAATTTCTCCCTTAACATATTCCCCTAAAATATCAAGTCAGGTTAATTCATGTTTGGCTTAGTATTATAGCCAATATATGTAAACTACTATTATTGTGTGTGATTGTATTGTACGTATTGTACGTCAGACTAGTTTTCAAATCATTATTTTCATGCCTGTTTTCCAGGTTAGGATTAAAGTAACTTTTTTCCCCACAATTCATCTCTCTTACTTGTCCTGAGAAATACAAAGTTCCTCTGCACATAAGGGACATGCTTATTTACTTTCCATACCATCTTCACCTAAAATGTGCTTTGTTTTGTTTTTTGCATTTTGGGTCACTGGTTGACTCAAAACATTGTAATGTTCAAGTGTCACAGCAATCTCATCTCTTTACCATGTTCTAAGACTGCTCAATTTAGGTTTCAAACAGTATCACAACATAAAATCATAAAATGCATTCTGTATTATCTAACAAATTTGGTTTTCTGATTTCACATTCATCACCTTTCATAGGAAGTAAAGACATGAAAATATTTCAGACAACCAATTAAAAGCAAATGGGTAAAATTCAAATTTGGAGAAAAAAGGGAAAAATGATTTAAATGGGAGGCACATGCCGCAGCCACAGCAAACAGCCAGTGAATGAGAAGGAGGCTCAGAGGGGATACCATCGGTGTTGAGGAAGCACTGTCCTTGTTGCTGCTTACAACGTTGTTTTTATTGTTGTTCGTCTGTGGCTTTTTGAGGCAAAGAATCAGAAAGGAAAAGCAAAAAAAGGTTAGTGTGTTTAACACAAGTCAAAGCACAGACACCCACCAAGAAAAGCTCCAAGACCCCAGCGTCCAAACCATGACTACGATA
>JAQFJB010000022.1:5009671-5024101 GCA_029874875.1 Naso minor
GGTGCGTCAAAGGGATAAAACAGCATCAGGCAGTTAGCGTGATTTAGAAATAACCTGTTAATCACGGCCTTTTAATTGATTGCAATTGAGGCATTAGCACTGACAGCCCTACTTATAACACAATAAATGAAGATTAACATTATGACAGTACCACTTCAGTATGTATGTATGGATCTCAAGCTGAACGTCATTAAAACTCATAGAGGATACAATGACAACAACAATCTTGTTATGACCTTTGGGTTGTGTTTTGGTAGTATAGCTGTTGGGTTTTTACAAAATGCTGGTTGCTGGCGCTGGCTATTTTTAACCAGTCAACGTCTGTTACATCACTATAGTTCCTTATGTGCTGCAAAATTACCTCCTCCGGAGTTAGAGAAAAAAAAAAGTTTCTCAAACGCAGTTTCAAATACTATAATAGTTCACAGTTCCTGTGGTTTCTTATAACTATGAACTGCTTTCTGCGGTCTGAAAATGCCTAATATTTCTGTAGAAGTGTAATGTTTTCTCTTGTGCATAATGTGGAACTAACAGTCTATGAACTCTGACTTGTATTGTCCAGCTTGTCTCAATGTGTGTGGTCAGCGGGTGGATTGCTGCAGCTTGTCATTAAAGCACTGTCAGACTGTGTCAGTCTGGAAAGCCTTTGGTAAGACACACACATATGCATTTGAATGAACCTGTGTGCCAAAATAAGTTCTAAATTCTGTGTGTGTTTATGTCTTTGTTTCTGTGTGCTCCCCAAGTCTGGACTCTTTGTGGCTGAATGAGGAGAGCAGGATGTGTCTGGTACACTCACTAAAGAACATCGTCTCTATACGCAGTCTCAAGTAAGAAACTCACACTGCTTTTCTGTAGCAGTCTCATTAAACTTGCTGCACTCAACCTCATTTAAGAGTTAATGACATGAGATGTAACAGAAGTATGTAAAGTTTTCACTCTTGCAGTCGTTCGTTTTTATCAAAATGTTTTTATAATCCAACATCCGACTTCACGAGTGATTTTGAAGGCTAATCATGTAAAACATGGCCTGTTTATAGCTGCTCATTAGGAAGTCCTAAGTATGAATTTAATATGCTGAGCTACGTCTGCAAAGCTACTTCAGACAGACGGCCTAACGTTCACTACCACAGTCGCGTCGACACTCGTTACTCGCGCACATATCTAGCGCCCCTCTAATAATCTGCTCTATTTATGATATCGTGCATACACTGACACTGTCTCTGCCAAAACCGCTGGTTCACGGATCACATTACAGTTGCTGCTGGTGCAGCTTATCATACCAGCATGTCATCGGCTCCACATGAATTTAATCATAAGTTTGTCCCCCCGCCCTTGGAAAAAATGTACCTTTCTCATAGTGCTAACCCGCTAAGTGTTGTTCACTGATGGGCTGCTGGGTCAGAGCTTAAATAGCAAATGTCAGTGGTTTTTATGCAGTTTGTAAATACATATCATATATACATGAATAATAAAAAAATAAATCCTTCTCACATGAGATGTCCTATATATTACCAGGCTATTTATTTGCCCTCATCTTACCCTGTGTGTGTGTGTGTGTGTGTGTGTGTGTGTGTGTGTGTCAGGCTCAATGAGATTGCCATAACAACAGAACAGTCTGTAGCAGACGGTGTGTTGGATCTCCTGGCTGTTATGGAAGGACTCACACATATGGAGGAAATAGAGTGAGTTTTCCACATGTATTTAAATTGTGCTGCACATAAACAAATGTGATTTATCTCATTTTTGTCTGTCACACAAGAAATGTTGGCATCAGCGATAGTGGATGTGTTGTTGCAGGTTGGAGGGCTGGAGGATGGCTGATAGAGGGATAGAGCAGCTGAGCAGACTCCTTCCTCTCTGGACGGAGCTCAGGAAGATCAGGTAGGCACCAGCAAAGATAGTCAATATTAACACAAGACCACCCACTGTGTGCTGCTCCAGTGGTTTGAAATGGTTTGCACTTCCTGTCTCCTAAGTGGGCAGAGTCATGTCTCCCATAGAAACAGTTTGGGAACTCCCTCTGCCTCGTCTGGAAGTGTTACAACGGCGTGTGAATGGATTAAAGCAGATGGAGTTTGCATCACATGATTTTTGTTTGATTAAAGTTTTAAATTTTAATTCATGGTTTCATCTATAAGACCATTTAAATGTCAGTTTATGTCCGTTGTGAAGCAAGGTGGGAAGCACCAGTTCTCAGATCTCACATGAATGTGTTGCTGAGTTAGAGACAGGTCTTGAGCAAAGTCGTCCAGTACGTATTTTGGCGACGGTGGGGTGAAAGAATTGGTTGTAATGTGTGATCACACTCATTTCTCCCATAAGAATGAATGCACTCAAGACTGCTTTTAGTCTCTTAAAGGGCAGGGCCGTGGTGAAAACCATGTGACACCAATACAGGAAATGAGCGCTCAGTGGGAGGTCTCGCTTCCTAGAAACTGTCTCTGGCACTATGCTGAAAGGTCCTGTTAACACCTGTGTTAGGCACTTAAGCACTGTTTCAAGTGAACTTGGTTCTGCTTGTGATACATTAAAACACTTATTTTCACATTTTCATTGTCATTTTCATTGTGTGTTATCAGTGCAGCCACTCCCTTATTTTAAAAAGACCTCTTTGCTCATGATTCCAGACTTAAAGGTGGGACACCTGAGCTACCTGAGTTGTCTCGTCGTCCGTGCTCTGATGAAGGATTTTCCTAACTCTTTTTTCAGTGTTCTTTTTAGTTGGAGGAAAACATAAACGAAAAATTTGTCAATCTGGCAGTAAATGCACGGTATGGGTACAATATATTAGTCAGTAGGTGCTGCAGCTTTGTTTATTGTTTTACAGTGGCAACAAAAGTGAGCCTAACAGCCAACATTCGAAAGACCTGTCTGCAGTGGAAGTGAAAAACAGACTGTTGACAGTTGTATTCATGTCACAAACAGGTTCCAGTGGTACTGTACTGAAAATGTCGGGTGTAAGCGCAGCTGAAAAGAACAATATTGTCATTTATCAACTGGTTATGCAACACACTTTGAAAAACATTTGAATACGCATGATGTCAGTCTGGTACAACGCTGCATGTTCTTATTTCCTTCATTCAAATGAAACCTTTGTAACATTTTGCTTTAGGTCAACATCAACTAGATATGATACATGATAAAAATAATGTGTTCCCCAATTACTTTTTTTTTTTTAAATGGTTTAATTAACAATATGAACCATAGTTTAACTGTAAGTGAAGATCATCGGCTTGTTCATGGCTTGGTCATACTTGTATGAAGTGTTATTGGACACTCAACACCTTCTTTATGGGGAGCAGCTGTTTCCATTTGGCAGCATGTTATTCCATTCAAAGAGCAGGACTGACAGCAACATGTTGTAATTCACATTTTATTCCTCTCATGGCTTCAAACTGTATCATGACTCAATCATCAGTTTACAGAGTTCGACCATTTCAGATTTTAGTGCCACTCATAATATCAAAGTAGACGCTGTGGAAGACAACTTACTTACAACAAACCAGTTTACATCTGATGATGTGTGTGTGTGTGTGTGTGTGTCTTCCAGTCTTTCAAAGAACCTGATCTCTGACGAATCAGGGGACAAGCTGCTGGAGGCTTTGAACAGCTGCAGTCGCCTGGAAGAGCTCCAGTAAGGACACGATGACATTTTTATCTTGTGTTGCTCTTTCCTGTCAAGACTATTTTGGAAAATTACATTTAAAATTCTCTCTAGTAAGCATAACTAAAGATGCAGCTCACTGGTTAATTTGCAGTCTTTAATGGTGCAACACATGCACATATTTGGACACAAAGATGTCTTCATCAGAGTGCACAGTCATGAGGTAAACCCATGCATAGTCAACCCAGAGCAGGTTTACAGCTGTCATTGGATATCTGGTCAAAGAGATTTTTAAGTCATACATATCTCAGAGTTCGAGAGAGCTCCAAGCTGCTGTGCTATTGCTCGCCGTCACCTGTTTATATTCTGGCAAAGAGCATTTAACATTCTGAAAGACACTCCTTATTCTAGACACCATTTGTTTGGGCCACTGCCCTCTGGGAGGCGCTACAGGGCGATGAAACCCCCTGCACAACCAGACTAAAGAATACCTGTCGTCTTCATGCTGTTGTGCAAAACAAATCAATCACTACACGATCATGTGTGGCCGATTCTGAGCCGCATCACTGCCACACTGCCCCCTTTCATAATGTATTTTATTACTGTGGAGCCTATTTTAATGTTGTGGTGCCTTGCTCATATTTTAATTACTGATTTTAAAATATTGATTTATTTATTAATTTATATTTGCTAGGGCTGTCAAACCATTTAAAAAAAAAATCGTAATTAATCGCAGAATTTCAGTATTTAATCACAGCTAATCACATTTTTAGTCCATGCTTAAAATCATTACCTATTATTTATTAGGATTAAATCAAATTTGTTTTAAATTTTTTTGCATTTCATAACAGTTTTTAAGTGCATATTAACAATGTAAAGCAACTCTTATCTGTGTAACTTGGTTGGGCATCAAATACCAAGTGAAGTACGTCTCTTGCATAAGTCTAAGGAAGAGAAAAAAACAAACCAAAAAACCAAAAAGAGATGGGCAGAGCTCGCCCAGCGCTAATCAGCTTAGCTTAAATACTGGTAGTCAAGGGGAATTGCTAGCCTGCCTCCACCTAAAGTCATCAGATTAACCTTCCAACAACTCTAAATGGTCCTTTGTGCTTGTTGTGACTTGTTTATTTGACCACTTTATGTTATTTTTATACTCAGATTAATACTATGTAGATTTAGTTTTTTTAAAGTTCAGTTTTGTTTGGTCGACCTTCTTACGAGCACATCTGCAGCGGTTTGCACATGCACCCTGCTGTTTACCTCCTGTATGTATTTGATTCTAAAATTACATGAAGTGGTAATCTGAGCATAAAAATAACATAACGTTATAAATAAACAAGTCACAGCAAGCACACAGGACCGTTTTGAGTTGTTGGAAAGTTTCTCTGATGACTTTCAGGCGGAGGCAGGCTAGCACTTCCCATTGACTACCAGTGTTTGAGCTAAGCTAATTAGTGGTGGGAGAGCTCGGCACATTTCTTCCTTGTTACTCCACACACAGTGGAAAGAATGGTATCTATCTTCTCGTCTGGAACTGGGCAGAAAGGCAAATAACAAAAAGAAAAAACAAGCCACTCAGAAGTGTATTGTTGTCATTCTTTTGCTGGTAGGAAGCAGGAACCTGCTTGACTAAGGGTACGTAGAAGAGACAAAAAAGCAGCATGTGATTAATGCGATTAAAAATAATAACGTGTAAATCGTGGCATTTTAATCGATTGCAATCAACGAAACACTGACAGTCCTAATGTTTGCATTAGGTTGCAATTTCATTGTGCGCTTATTCATGTAATGACAATAAAGTTCTTCCCCTAAAAAGTTCCAAAGGTATCAAGTACTTTTTGTACAAGTACAGTTATTGCATGTTTACAAATCAGAGGAAACAGGACAAATTCAGTTTTATCATTGAAGCCAAAAGGCTTCACCGTGTCAGGAGTTTGAATCCAACATGCCTCTCTGCTTAACAGTGAGTTGGGAAGGTCTCCACCCGCAGGATACACCGACATTTTTCTCAGCTTAGTTCCTACCTTAATTATGTTGACATGTGATAACCTGTTTCCACCTGGTACTAACATGCGTCTCAGATGATCCAATCACAAGTGGACAGCCCAAAGGTTGCGTGTTCATACGTAGCATTGGAATCCATCTCCACATGCATCTCGACAGCATCTGACTTTCCCTCTGTATACACAAAGAACAACGTACACTATTTCTGTTACAAAGACCAAATGCAGTGTATTTTCTAACTAGGTGACAGGCTGTGTTCACAAATATCTTCTGCTGCTCTATACAGGACAGAGTGCACAAGCGTGTAATTTTAATTCATGGTTTGACCTTTGACTCATGATCATGATTGCTTCTTCACTGTTCCAGGACACATTAGTGTTTACACTGCTGTCAGAATGCTCTCAAAGCATCCAAAGATGCACTGAGGATGCATATGGGTGCTTTTCACACCTGTACTGCCAGAAACAGGTTCTGTCTCATGGTTTGCTGTGGCCACTGTGCACAGCGTTCTCACTCCTCAGACAAAAGTACTGTACACACCCACATACTGACACCTGCTAATGCTGGACAAACTTGACATGATTTAAAGATTCCCCTTTATGGACAAAAAAACTACCTAACATGGATTGTGCCATTCCTCAACATTACGCACAGCCTAACCACGACTCTGCAACGTCGTCACAGATCCGGCTAAAGGAAAAAAGGCAGAGAAGCCTGTTTTCACCACAGGACATTTTGTTCTAATAGACTCTTTTTTCACCATCATGTGTAAAAACTCAAACTCTTTAAAAGTTTAATTTTTAGAAAAATTGTATAGTCTACATAAGCTTCTGTATTACTTGTTACTCTATTTATGTTGTGGGCTTTGGTTAAAGGGAAGGATAGAAAATGAAAAATCTTTTTTTTTTTTTTGAAAACATTCATCATTGCTGAATTAAAACCTTGGTTGTTTTTTTTTCCAGTGTCTCTAGTAACAGTCTGGGTGATCTCACCTCTGCCAGGATGGCTCTTGTTCTGCCATCGCTGACACGCATCACCGTGTTGGAGTGAGTCAGACTCATATTCTCGTCTCTTATTTGCATTTATTACGTTTGTCAAACTTATCCTGTGGTTTATGTTCTTGATGCATGTCCTATCTAGTATTTCAGATAACCATATTGGATATGAAGGGTCAGTCAGTCTGTCCAGAGCAGTAATGTGCATGAAGAACCTCACCAAGATCTAGTAAGACTGAGAAACTCCTTCTGTTTTGAGACTCACAACCCTGTTTGTGAAGCAGATTTACTGGTTATTAGTGTAATAACAAATATGTGTTTGTGTTTCTCATGTGATCTGTCAGTCTGACCTCTGTTGGAACCTCAGAGCTGTGCGCTGTAGCTGCCAGTCTGGAACACTGTCCCCTCATACAGGATGTGGGGTAAGATGAAAAAGAACAATATGCGTTATCAGTAAAATTATTCAAACAAATATTTTAATCAAAATAAAACAAACACTGACTGTTCAGCATACTGACAGAAAGTGTAACGCCAACACGTTTCGACCCAACAGTCTTCATCAGGGGATAGAGTGACAAATCAACAGGTGTTCGATTTAAAAAAGAGGCAGTTGTTCATAAGGTCATGTGACCTAGTCACCTGACACCCTCTGAATAATAACAACAAACCACAGCACACACAACTCATAACTGATGTAACTGAACCCATGTTCATTCCTCATATTACGTGGGTTCAGTTATGAGTTTACACTTCTGGTATATTTCTTTTGGTTGTGTGTTCTGTGGTTTGAGGTTGTTAAGTGACTTGGTCACATGACCTTATGAACAACTGCCTCTTTTTTCATTTGAGCTTTATTGCTTGTTAAACTGCTGTGCAGTTTTCTGCAGTTATACAAAACCAAACGAGATTCACTGTGTATGTTAAACTGTTCAAAGACAGTTTTCTTGTGTTAAGAATAAATCATCCCATTTAGGACAAATATGGGATGTCCTGACTTTTTATGTGATGTTTCTCAGCCCTGATCTGAAAATTAAGAGGGATTATTTGTTACAAAATGCTGTACAACTTGGGCTGGACTAATGTATCGGTTTGCTGATATCGACACGCAGATATATCAGTATGTTCTCCAAGATGCCACAATATAAAAACTATTTTTTGTGGCCGAAAAAAGTGTATGGACTAGTGATTTAAAATGCTGTAGTTATGAAGTTTGTTAGGCTGAGGGCAGTCCATTATTTAGTAACTAAGAAGGGAAGTCTTACCTGTTCAGTGCACTGATTTTTTAAATCAAGTTTAATAAAAAGGAAGATCTCTTACCTACATTATGTATCTTTGTTACAACTATTTGACAACCATATTCAGCTGATATTATATATATAATATTAACTGATGTATCAGGTATCGTAATTTTCTTGCTCCCTAATATTGGTATCGCCATCAGCCCCAAAAATGTGTCTATCTCTGTTTCCAGGCTGGGGTGGAATAACTGTGATGACAAAGTGGCCGTGGAGCTGGCCAGAGTTATGCCTCGCTGTCAGAAACTGACCAGAATAGAGTGAGTTTGTGAATGAACACACACACACACACACAGACACACACACACACATACATACACGTCGTTTGTGATAACTATAAATAAATTAAACTTCTCAACATTTGACACAAATAAAGCTGAAACGATCAAACGTTGTTGATTAACTGATTAGTTAATTGATAATCGAACCCTGTTTTCTTCTTTCAGCCTGGAGTCCAACAGTGTGAGTGTCCTCGGAGCTGAGGCCCTGCTCAGAGCCTTACAATCGTGTCCTGCTCTGCAGCTCATTAGGTAAACTACATGTCATATAGGCAAAGTTTGTCTCCTACAAGCACCTGTAGATTTTGTTTCTCGCCTGCATTGTTTGCTGACAGCAGATTAAACACCATTTCACTTTGCTTTTTTGACTTCAGTTGAGAATGTCTGGTCTTGTTGCTTGTTACGTACTTCAGTTCAGACAAATTTAAAATATATTTAAACAATGACAATATTCCATTTCCCACCACTCGTCTTTTCAGGCTGTGGAGAAATCACATCACTATCAGTGAAGCCAAAAGACTCAGTCTTAAGGACGGGAGACTAAACTTCTCATCCACCTAATAAGATCTGTATTCTTGAACGATGGCAGTGAGAACAATAGTCCAGTTCATCTGAGTCTGCCGAGGAGAATCACTGTGACTGTAAAGTTCTGCTTGGTCCTGCTTGGAGTTAAAAAGAAAAGTTTTTCCTGCACTATGACTGCATGAGCATGTGAAATCTTACAGCAAATAATGAGCAATTCCATAAAACATTTTGTGCTTTAGAACTCAGCTGACTTAGTACGAGGGGTTAAAAACCCTGTGTGCCCTCTGTCACTGGGAACTCATCTGGATGTATATAATGTATAAATTGGAATTTGAAATTCCGCCTAAATGTCCTTACTTTTTAATAATGCAAGACTGCTCGAGGGAGCAGCACAACTGAATACAGATGAAAGTCTTGAAGGTTTTATTTTTGAGAAAAGACAACGTCTGTTTTGAACCTTTGTGAAATGGTTGACTCTGCATGTAGGGCCTCCAGATCTGCCTCTGGGGAGATCAGCTGACAGTGTTTGTTTGACGATGGTCCACGCTGAGTGTGGCTATCCTCATGTAGGTGTGTTACAAACACAACACCTGAGTGATCGTATGCAACTTAATACAATGCTGATGACACAGAGACATTTAAAGTTTATGTGGGAATATTCAAAAAGATGAGAATAAGTATTATTACCATCACTAGAATACGTAGAATTGCTTATGCTCAAATAAGCATCAGTAGAATAAAATGATGATTCTGTCCCAGTTGGGATATTTTAAGGAGTTTCAGATACAGCTGAAAATAATAAAATAAGTGAACTATTGTTCCGCAAATTCACCTTTAATTATTTTTAAAATGGATATAGGCATCGAAATTATTACTGCTCACAAAAACTAACAAAATAACAAAAACTAGAATAGAAAAAAATAATTTCGTTAACTAAAATAAAAAACTGGAATTTAAGTTTACAAAACTCACTAAAATGAAGTAGCATTTTAGAGAAAATATCCTTAGTTTTTTTTTTGTCATGGTATTTTGGATTGATATTAAACCTATCTTTCAAGATCTATGGTCCCTCTTCCTCGACCCTGTTGCCAGTCAGTCCACGCCCCTTCTGGTGATGTAAATCATGGCAGTGAGGGCTGAAGTCGAGAGAAAGCGGCAAAGACTAAAACTAACATTAAAACTAATAAAAACTAAACTAAAACTAAACACTTTTGAAAAATTAAAACTAAACCAAACTACAAAACTTTAAAAAACAGCATCTGGCATTTCTTGGTTGCTACGAAGGTGTCATGTGATTAAAATAATTGCTGTATATGTGGACACTGATACACTTAGTCACTTTGAACTGCAATGTGTTTACAAGAAGTAGAGGCCACAAAGCTAAAAACATTATAAATCACAAACTCACAGTAAAGGAAGAGTTGAACGAGAGAGCGCCTTCTCCTTTTTGCTCTTGCACTCATTTTTGGGTGTGGTCTCTATCCAATATCCTTATTTATTTTTGCTGTTATCACAGAAAGACATTTGTAGTTTTGCTAAAGTTATTTATTTTGTTGAAATTCAAAGTGGATTTCAGATTTCTACACGAGTAATTTCAAGATGAAAATATCTTGAACAAGAAAGTTTTTTGTATATTTAGTGGCAGAAAAGGAGAAGCACCACACTGTGATTGTTCGAGTTTGGAGTCTCACTGCTGTTATTATTATCATTACTTGTTTTATTTTCTTATTTTGTTATGTTTATAATGTTTTAGTGATGCACTCATTCTGGAGCAAATGCTCCTTATTTTCTCTTCTGTGTTGTTTTCCAGCTTTTGTGGCGCATTCAGTTTTATTGTAAAAATTTTTTTTTAAAAGTATTTTAATTAGCATGAGTTCAGGTTGAGGTCTGAGTTCTCACGAGACTAATTCCTTTTGTCTTTATCATGAATTGATTCTGACTTGCACTGAGATGTCAATTGACAATAAAAAAAAGCTGCCTTTCCTGTAGATTCTGGGCTTTATTTACTCTCCACACAAGAACTTTATTACTCTGTCTTTCTTTCTACATTTTTTCTCTCTTCTTTTTTTCTTTAATCTAATCTGCCACTGAATTTGGTTTTGAGATCATTAATCATGTAATCTCAAAGACAATATGTCAACAAGTTCCAAGACCAAATTTCCACACTGAAAATTTGCCGGTTCTTTGCCTCCTCTGATGGAAGTGATGGATTGTAGTGAAATAAAGTCACATGCACACAATCTCAACATACACTGAAACTGTGTCATATACAGTGTTAAAGACAAGTAACCTTGTTTTAACAGTAAGACTGATAAATCACCCCCAGAAAATAATACTTTCTATGGTTTTGTCGCACATCATCATGGATACATTGATTAGGAGTCAATGGTTACACCTTATTTGAAAGGATGTGCATAAAACTGACATGATACCATCATGACATATTTTCCCTTTTGCTTAGTTTTACCTTTATTTAGTTACAATAACATATGTACTGTGTAACCCAGTCTTATTTTTTCCTGAAATTACTGACTACTCTCAAATGTGGAGCAGCAGTTAATGACAGCTGCAGTCGCAGGACTTCATTTATGATCACCTGGCACTCTCTTGTGGTTAAGACTGGTGGTGCAGTTTCTGCTTCTTTCATGTGATAAGGATGCACAGGTGACCATTTATGTGACATAATGATGATTAACACTGAACTAACTGCATCTTCCAGTATTATTAAGTTGTTTTCTCAAATTCCATACAATGTAAATAATGAGTTTTTGTGCCTGTGTCGTGCACTGGTGGATTGAAACTAAAAGTTTGCCTCCACCTGCTCCACCAACACGGGACATTAATAGCAATCCACCAGATAAAATAATAATTCATTAATCACATTCAGTTTCTGTAACTTTAAGTAGCCTAGATTTTGATACTAATTTTAATTAGGCCTAATACTGATGTATCTGCAATGTGCTGTAAAGTGAACAAACTTGCGTTGTAATACCTCGAGTTACCACAAGAGGGTGCCAGGGAAACAATAGATTTACATTTAGATTTTAGAATTCCAGCCTATTTTAGTGTAACAGACGGGCTGCTGTATGCTCAAGGGTTGAGAGGGATACTTTGGAAATCTAATAGGTTGCAGCCTACTAGTCACCCTATTTAGAATGTATTTAGTAATATAAATATCTCAAGTACTTTATCAAAGTAATGTCACATCACATTAGATTACTTTTTTAAATTACTTATCTAAATTTCTTACTAATGTTTTCAACTGTTAACCATTTTGAAATGTTTAACCCAGGCAGTGGTAATGGCAGACGTGGGGCGCTACAAATTCAAACAGGAGAACCAATAAAAAGCGCCAGAACAGCATCAAACTTTACTAAATGACAACAACAAAATAAATATTATTTGACATATTGCCTAAACTTTTTACAGAAAATATTCAGATGTAACTCCCTTTGTAAATATTAACATTTTCAAAAGTAACTATAATACACATTCTCTCAGTAACTGTAACTGATTACAGTTACATTTATTTTGTAATTAAATTACATAATTTTGTTACATGTACTCCCCAACACTGTGTATGCTATTCATAAAAACACACATACAATATGGCCATCACATTAAGTACATTATGTGTGTATAAGTCGTACATATCAGACGCCAAAACGATATTTGTATGTGCTTCTGAAAAATGTCAACAATTTAGACGGAAGCGCGATGCACCTACTTGACAGCGATGCTCTTATTTTGTATGGAACCTCGCGGGACTTCCGGACGTTAGCTAGTGCCGTTAGCTTGATTTAGCTCCGACCATCAGTGGCGCCGAGCGGAGAAAACAGAGTCCAGGTGGCCAAGAGGATGATTTACGTTCACACACTGTTGCGCCTGTCAGGATTCTCTTGATGGAAAAAAAAAAAAATGTCAACCGCAACTTAAATTTCCAGTCTTTGGTTAAGTAGAGAAAAAAAAGAAAAGAAAAGAAAAGAAAAGCTTTGGAAGATTTTATTCATCCTCAATCTGCGCAGCACTAAACGATAAAGAAATTATCAACTGAAAAGCGGCGTAGAAGTTGTACGTCATTTACTGAGGTGAGTGTTCCGTCTGTTTTTACATTTTATGCCTGTCAGACGCTCAGTTTGGGCACACAACAGTTAGCTGCCGTGCAGTTGAAGAACATTGAGGCTTTCAGCTGTCTGAATGAGTCCACGGTGGCAGCGTGCGGTCAGTGTGCTGGTGTGAGAAGGAAGGATGTGGCGTGTAAGTGAACAGCCTGCATACACGGTGAATATCAAAGGAAACATACAAACATACGTATGAAATCTTTACTATTTTGATTCATTTTGTGTTCTGTGTAACTGGACTGTGTGTCTTAATGATTGCTGATTAAAGTCAGTCATTCTGTTTGTTGCGCAAATGGAGGACAGGACATTTAATTAGACTTAATGACTGTGAAGAGCTCAGTCTGCCTCTAACAAGTGTGTCAGTCACATTTAACCTGCTCTCGCTGTCAGTCTGTGTATGTATTTATTTATTTATTTGGCTCTGAGCTAATGTGCAGAGGTGACTCAGGTGAGGATGTGCAGAGTGACTGAGTGTGAGCATTATGTAGTTTGGCTGTTCCTTTGAATAATCCTGCTGGATTATTCCGAAAAGGAGGTGAAATGATTTCACAGCAGGTCCAGGCTGCTGTAGCAGCAGTTGATCTCTTCCAGCTGAAATGGTGCAGCAGGTTATGGCACCACCAGCAGCTTTTAAATACCCTTGAGCCTTGAAAGTTTGGTAACATCCCGTGTTTGTGTTTCTACCTCATCAGACGAAATCACATGATGGGAGAGAAATCCCAGCCTTGCAGTAAAAAAGGGCACAAACCACTTGAGCGGTAGAAATGTGTCTAATATCAGCTCTGAAACTTTTTTCTTTTTAAATTTACATGCATTTTTTTTCAAAGGATTCTGGTTAAAAGACCCACCCTAGTGCATTAAAACATCCTGTTTGAGTAGGCTTGTCTGGTAATGGTAGGCTTAAATTATGAAAAAGATAGACAGTGTAATAGTTTAACAGTGTAATAGTTTCTTAAGTCCATTTATCATCCATGTGCAGTAAATGTGTGAACGTGTTTCACTGCTCCAGCCGGGCTAAACAAACTTATCATCACCTATGAATGAGCGGGTGAATGAATGAAAATATTAACACTGGTATTTTAAGTACATCACCACTACCAGTGTGACATCACAGGAGCAGAACGGGAGGAGCACGCTGGTTATGACACCCTAGTATCTTAGCAACAGACAGCATCCTTTTAGCTTGCCGCTCTGAGAACAAAACCACCTTTATGGACAAAAGGTGCTGTGCCGTTTATCTGTGCTTATAGCTTTCAGATATGACGCAGGTTATTAATGAGGACATTATGATAATAGCTGCTCAGACACATTTTTTTTATCACCATCAAAAAGTGCTTTAATAAGTGTGCGTGTGTTTAATTTCTTTGCTTTTCCTCGCTTCTCCATTTTGGAGGTTCAGTGCTGGCTTTGATCTGGGCTTGGGAGACTGTGTGTGTAAAGTGTGTGTGTTCTAATCACTGTGTGAGGCCGTGACCCACACCAGGGTCATCCCGCATTCTCAAGGTCTGAGATTATGCGTGTATTTATGCTCACATTGTTCACGTCATGCGTTCTTCCTCAAACGTTTCTCCAGCCAAACGGGCCATCGTTACTCTGGATAAATTC
>JAQFJB010000022.1:5099970-5110401 GCA_029874875.1 Naso minor
GTGTCAAAATCCTTCCTCACACTAATATTCAAGCTAGGAAGGCAGCACTTGTAAGAAACTATTTTCAGAGACGAAATGACTTTCGTCTCAACAGCTCCTGGCTCCCCTCCCTCTCTCGCTCAGCGATTTTTGACCAAATAAACGCAGACCTTCTCTTTAGAAGGGTGAATTACCTATACCTAACAACTTTCATGTGTCCTATATTGTTACTGTACCCCATTTCAACATGAATGGCAGTGAATGGGGTTTAAAAATCCAATCTGAGACTGACTAAAGTATACATGGTCGAATTTTATCAACAACACTTGTAAAAGATAAGGGCGGTCTCTACTAATGGTGAGAAGTCAAAAATAGATTAGTATGGTCCTTTGAGTCTTTATGCTAAGCTGAGGTAACTGACTGTTAGCTAGATTTACAAATTCATTGTACAGACATGAGAGTGGTGTCAATATTTCCCAAAATGTCAAACTGTTTCGCTAACCACTGTAGCCTTACCTTGCATTCATGAGGCTTCTCTCCTGTGTGAACCAGGTAGTGTTTCTGCAGGTGGGCCAGCTGAGTGAAATTCTTATTGCAGGTCTGACACCTGAAGGGACGCTCTCCGCTGTGTACTCGCAGATGAACCTAAAGACAGGAGGTCAGAAATTAGTGTTGCATTTATTCATTCTGTCAAACTAAAGAAACTATAGGGCTGGTATGACATTCTCTTTACAGTTTACTGTCACTTTATTGAGCTAATGGCCCTGCTTTCCCACCCTGCCTTATGAATATACCTTGAGGTTGGACAGCTGCCCAAACACTTTTCCACAGATGTTGCAGTCATATCTGATCTTCCCATTCTGCCTGCTAAGGGGGTAGGAAAGGGCCTTGTAACCAATCGTCTGCCCTCCTTGTTTGGTCTTCCTGAGGTCCATGGCATTGTCAGTGTTGGTCTGAGTGGCAGAGGTTGGTTTGGAAGGGAGGCAGTCTGAAAAGGCGGCCATGCCCACCGGTGGTGAGCATCCTCCAGGTGCAAGACAGGGCAGTGCTCTGCGGATCGAGGTGGCCATGGCTGAGGCACCCAATGTGGCTGTTAGAGGAGGGTCTGCGGTAACATTTCTGGGAAAAGAGTGTTTGATATCTCTGAGATCGTCTGGGGGGATCCTGAGGTAGTTTGTCCTTTTGGACGTGAGGTCCTTGTTGTCTTTGTGCTCACTGGCTGGTGAAGGAATGAGGTCTTGTTTGGTGTTGGATAGTGCAAGTGTCAAGTCTTTGTATCTGTTGGCCAGAGGATGGAGGAGGTGTGCATAGGTGTCAAAAGGCAGTAAATGAGAGGGGTGTGTTAGGTGAGGCTTCAGTGGATCACTGTAAAACGGGTATGAATGAGGTAGAATGGTGTTAAGGCCAAGTGCATAGTGAGGCAGGAGATAAGGAGTGTGCCTCAGAGCAGGATGAACTCGATCAGGCACTGACGGCTCTTGGTAAGGTTTGGCTATAACAGGGCCTTGACTGTGCTGAAAGGGGAAGTGCAAACTGGCAGGGGAAGGACTATTTAGAGCGGGTCTTTTGGCAGCTGGAGGACTGCAAGATGACAGAGATGGTAGAGTTTCATATCTATCGTCATGGATGGATTCTGCGTGGGGCTGGATCGGATAGACAACACGGGGACACAGGGGAAAAACTGGAGAGAGGTTTTTCTGAGACTGGGGGCTGTGCACATGTCTGGGACGGGTAGTCCCGGATTTGGAAGGCTCGTCTCTGAGGATTTCAGAGACGCTGTGTCCTCGTTTCCCTTTAGACTTCTCCTGAGCATGACTGTGATCTGTGGGACAAATAAACAACAGATACAGGACATCAGAAACAGGTGAAATAATTTTTCAGCCATAATAGTGTTACCATTTAGTTGCAGTGGTGAAATGTAACTAAGAAGTATTTACTCAACGAATGTAAGTACAAATTTTAGTTACTTATACTTTACCTGATTTTTTCCATTTTATGCTGCTTTATACTTCTACGTCATCACATCTCAGAGGCATAAATTCTTCCTTTTACCTCACTACATTTGTCTGACAGCTTTAGTTACTAGTTACCTTTTCAGACTACAATTTTTCATACCTTCTCTGTCGGGGAATATCATATATCTCCAAATTTTGTAATTTTGCAGTCAAATTTCTCCTCCTTCTGAAGCGAAATGAACTCTTTACAAAACTGTCTTACATTGGCTTCAAAATGCATTGTCACAAAAATAAAACCTGTTTTTATGACTTTACAGAGATGGATCTTCTCACATGCAAACATATGATGATCTTATACATAAGGCTGGGCAATATATCAATAATGTATCGTATCGTGACATGAGACAATATTGTGACAGTTTTTGGATATCGTTTCATTGTGATATGGTCTAAGTGTTGTCTTTTCCCTGTTGAAAAGGCTTCATCACAGTAAAATGATGTGATTTTCTGAGCTTAGCAGACTGTTGTCATTGTTCTTGCAGTTACCTTTAGCCACTTATCCACATCACTAATGATTATTTATCAAAAAAAAATGTCATTGGGTTAATATTTTGTGAAATACTCTCTCAGTATCGAGGTATTTGGTCAAAAATATTGTGATATTTACTTATTTTATCACCTTAGTGCTTCCAGCCCTCAGAGTGCACACAAGTCTTCAGTCACAACCTACATGATCAATAATTATCAATATCAACTGATATTAAACTTGACTATCGTGGTAGGTTTTTCAGCTGTATCGCCCAGGCCTACTTATAGAATATGATGCGTTGCTATAGATTAAACTAGCCAACAGTACAACACAGTTAAAATTAGGCCAACAATAAAAATCCACAGAAGTAGCTAAAGTCCAGCACAGACCTATGCAACAATGCAGCAGCAGCAGCAGCAATACTACTACCTACTACTATTTCTACTACTACTACTACTTTTGATAGGCCCTATTTTTGTTGATGACACTTTTTTGACGATTTTTACTTGTAATGGAGCATTTTCACAGTGTAGGATTAATACTTCTAGGTCAGTAAAGAATCTAAATATTCATAATATAAGCAGTGTGTTTGCATACTAGCTTCAGCTGTGACTAAGGTTAGCTAATTAGCTTAAACACACACCTGGATTACATTAACATTTAATCTGTTTAACGCACAACCCAACACTGAACTATAAAATCCTGTCAGGGTATCAATGCGCCACCAGGCCGCGCCACCGCGAGCGTGGACGCTCTGCCTCCTTCACCGCTGCTTTTTTTTTCTCCTCTCAGCCTTCTGACGTCACCAACCTGCAATTGAACGAATGAACTAACGAACGACCGAGTCCCTACCGGAGCTACCGGGAGGCAGTAGCGTTACAGAGCGAGTCACCGACGCCCGGTGGAGCCAAACGGAGGAAGGTCCGCTGTGTGCTGCCGCGAGAAAGCCGTGCTGGAATCAAACGATGCGAGCGCTGCCCACCGCCGCCCAGTAACTCACACACACACTCACGATCAACGTCTGGAGAGGAAGACAACCGTTGCCGTGATTTACCGACAGAAAAGCAGAAGAGAGACGGAGGACGGACGCACGGATAGACCACCATCGAGACCACGCTTGAGAAACAAACAACCGCGGCGGCGACATCGTGCCGTGTTTTGCGCCGTGGATCAAACCGAGCGGATCGTTGATTTAAATGCTTTAACGGCACCGTAGTCCCGGCTCGAGAGCGCGAGAGAGAGAGAGGGAGCTGCCCAGAGAGCGAAAGAAAGAGACAGAGGGATCACAGAGGGACCGAAGGCTCAGAAAAGGAGGAAATTAACCAAGAAATCCGAACAAGGATTTGCAACCAGCGTCGTTTCCACGCGCCAGTTTCATTCAAACCAGCGTTTTTGTTGCTTTTTCTGCCGTGGATCCCAGTATCCGTAACGCCATCAAGCTGTGCTCTCTAACCATGGGATGTACTCTGAGCGCTGAGGAGAGGGCGGCTCTGGACCGGAGCAAAGCCATCGAGAAAAACCTCAAGGAGGATGGTCTCACCGCGGCCAAAGATGTTAAACTGCTGCTGCTCGGTAAGAGAGTGCCCCACCGCGGGGCCTGCACAGCCTCAGCACAGGGGGTGGAGGGGAGGGGGGTAACGGCAAGGTGTGGTGTGAATGTGGGGTGGTGGTGCCTGGCGAGATCGTCGTTGAACGTAGTTGTGGCAATAAAATAAACCCAAAGTGACGCCCAGCACGAGCAGAGACGCTCCGGATGTGTGCCAGAATCCAACATATGCGTCCAAAGGGCGTTGATTTGCGTGATTGCTCTGTCTTAAGACAAGCTGCCTTATTACATCACCTAGATGCCACCTGCTACCATAGGACTGTTACCATTTAAAACGTGCCAGGTGGGTAAAATGTTCACAGCAGAATCAGCCAGAATATAGGAAGTGCGCTGGAGTAAATAAAACAAGAAAGCAATGGAGAGCTAATATCAAGCCAGTGTTGGTTCATTGGTTTCGGGGTTGGATATTGATTCATTGATTCCTTGAGGGAAAGAAAGTAGCCTCCGAGTATTTAATCTATTTTGCTATAAATGACCGGATGGAGGGTGAGGGTAAAGATGGAGGGGATTTAAAAAAAAAGAGAAAAAAATGCTGAGGAAGAATGGGTGCAGCCACTTTCTCCATCTTTTCATCTCCACCCTCCTGCTGCTGTTCTTAGTTTCAAGAGGCTGATTCTCCTTTCTTTCTCTCTCTGTCTTTCTCCCACCCCCTCCTCCTCTCTCTCACACTCTGTCTCCATCTTGCTTCCTCACACACACACACACACACTCGTACACCCTGTTTACATTGTCTTCTTGTCTCTTATCCCTCAGGGGCCGGAGAGTCAGGGAAAAGCACCATCGTCAAACAGATGAAGTAAGTCTCCAATAAGCACGGTCTAATAACCCTATAGTGTGTACGTGCATCCCTCTCTCACTCTTTTCTTTCCGCCTCTCACTCTCATGCACACAGCCTGATCTCAGATCAAATCAGTGTGAAGCGGCAGCGTGGTAGCACCTTGATTTTTCCTTGAGAAAGCCTGAGTGTTGACCCTAATGTGCCCCTGACCTCAACCCCAACTGCCCTTGTCAAAAATCTGCCCGTCCGTCAATATTTCAACCCTTGTCGAACATCTTGTGTCACTCTGTGCTGCTGAAACGATGTATGAAAATTGGGTGTGAGAGAAAAACATGCAGATGCAGTGTTTCACTACTGTGGACGCATGGAAATGATTCAAAAAATGGGGCTTTCTCATATTATATTGACTGTTATTAACTGAGTTACACGCACAGAGACTCTGCTCTGGAACTGTCTATGCACTCATCTTCACTTGAGTCTGATAATAAAAGCAGTTAGACCGGCTGAACTGATTTGAAATTGCTGCTTTTCCTGCATTGATTAAATTGCTCACATTTGAGCTGTGGCCACGGCGATTCAAACTCACTTTCTTAATTGTATTATCACATCATGAGTTTTAGCAGCCTATTACTAAAGGGGTTTTGGACAGGGTCAGTCTTTCATTAATGTCACACAGTTGTAAGATGTAATTGCCTGAAGGGAGGATGAGTCGACTTTGGTTCTGTCCTCCACAACAGGGACTTTGTGATCTCAGGTGCAGAGGTAACCACCTGTAATACTTGAGCATTTCCTGTCCGATTCAATGCTGCTGAAGCGGTGTATGCTTTTTTTTTTTTCTTTTTAAAAAAAAATTAAAAATCTACATTAATGTCATTTGGAGGGGTTAGTTTGCCTCAACAGAAATTATTTGACAGGAAATTTAACTTTGGAGTGCAGCGATGAATTCGTAAGATCTCCAACATGTCAAATACTGACGCATGGGGTCAGTAGTTTGAGCCCGCCACCGACCCAAAGCGTCGGTACCCGACCCAGCTCGTCAAATACTGACGAGCTAAGAGTGAGACATAGAAATCAACTATTTCTACAAAGTGGACCTGTAATGAGGAAATCCTACTTTTATGTAACACTATGCAAGAGCTCAAGTAGTGAGTCCATTACCTCATTAATTGATCGGCGGAGGTGTGGAAATCTCTCGATCATAAGATGCATTGCAATGCAGATGTGGGAGATTCTGCATCGATGCACAGAGACGACATTTCAAGAGTTTGCTGCCTACACAAAACAATAGACCCACTAAATAACTTTCCAATACTAATTTAGATGAGGGAGCAAAGATAAAGTCTCAGAGTATAAAATTAACTGTAACTGTACCCACTAACATGTAGTCACTACTGACAACAGCTAAGTGACCGAAAAAAGGTTGCAGCGCGAGCGTAGCCGTTAGCTGGGTTAGCTTGTGCCGTTTGTGGTGCCGTGATTAAGCTGTTAAGTCTTTTTAAGGAGGATTTTTAAGAATGCAGCGTGTTAACAGTGTCACTCGCGTTGAGCTGCTGCTGCCAACTTAGTGTCAACACACATTCAGTTTCTCCTTTATTGCAACTCTCTTTAATTTAGCAGCCAACGTTACTGTAGGCTTCATCCAAAGTTACGTTCTTCCTCTGAGACAACAAGTTGCTCGTCATCTTCGATGGTTTTACTGGCAGACTAAAAGGCACATTGCCACCGACTGTGTTGGCGCACATAACCTCGTGCTGTTGACTGGTGCGCCGTCTTGAGTGAGTGAACGGGATGCGCAGCTCCACACATAAAATCAATATGCGATCGACGATGTATAACTTCTGACGCATTTTATAAATAAAAGGGGAGTTCAGATTAGTTCAGATGCTTGTATTAATGGATGGAAAAGTGTGCGCACTGTGCAGTAATTTAAGTCAGGGATGCAACACACTGCAGATGCATTGAGAATCGTTTTGCATTCGAATCGTTGACAGGTGACTCGTAATCGGATCGTGAGGCCAGTGAAGATTCACACTAGCCTGGGCTCAGACCAGAGGCTCCGCCCACTTCACTGAGTGGACTTCATTCTCTTGGTCCGGCATTGTCTGCGCTTTGAGCGATTCTCAGAAGGAGGGGATTAGATTTTCCAACCCATCCTCATTGGTTGTTGCCTTTTCAAATTTAATCTGTACAAAGGTCATTTTGTTTCCAGGAGGCGTTTCGTCTATTTTTAAGTGTGTGTGGAGAGAAGTCTGGCTAAGCGAGAGAACCGAAATCCACAAGTGTCCCCACCACCTGTTAAATTTCATACAGATGTTGTTATTTAGTGTTGTGATTGAGATTCAGATCCACCATGCATTGTGGAAAGAGACAAAGTTTTTGCTTTAAATCACATCACACTATCACTGTAAGCAGACAGGGGGACCTACAGCAGTGCTTCCTGCCTCTCCCAGTCGAGGACAGACGCTGTCTCCCCACAGCAGAGCTGGCACGAAGGAGCATCCCTTTAAACAGACGTGTCGCAGCTACTTTTCCACATGTAAAGTCGACACCACATACAACCACATCACTGTTTTTGGCTCTGTAACGTGGCTTTATTGGTTGGAATGTCGGATATTTCTTGTCAGACAGCTTAGCCCCGCCCATGGCTCCCCAACCCCCGGCACTTATTGGATAAACGCCTGTTCATCCAGGAGAATCGGTTTCAAAACACAATGCTGGACCAAGAGAATCAAGTCCACTCAGTGGAGTGGGCCAAGTCTCTGGTCTGGGCCCAGGCTACAGTCACACCTCTATTGATCAGTTGTCTAGAAAATCAATCGGCAGCCATTTTCTCAATTGATTAATCATCGAGGTTGTTTTGTTTCTTTGCCTAAAAAACTGTTTTTAGCTTTTATGTGACCATTTTCACTGTTTCATAGAATTGTAAACCGAATGTTTCGGGGTTTTTAGTTGTTGATCGTACAAGCAAGACATTTCAAGATGTCAGCTCGGACTTTAGGAAACTGTAACTGTCACTTCGGTTACTTTTCGTATAACATTGATCGAGAAGTAAACAATAAGAAAACTAATAATTAGCTGCACACCAGATAATGAAGGCGCTATGTTTTGTTTCCACCCATGAGTTTCCAGTAGCTGCTGCAGCCTTTAAAACCTTCATGTAAAAAGCAGTTCGTCTTGGCTGTGTCAGTGTCTGTGAAGGCATACTTACCAACCAGGGGTCAGTCCAACATAGTGCTGCTAAAATACCATGAAATACTCCTGCAGGGACCTCATGTGTACCTGTGGTACTTAGCAGTGAGTTTAGTGACTTAATTAAAGCTGTCTGATTTTTTTTTTTTCCTATGTTATCTCTGTAATGGGTTGTAATATTCCTATTGGGACTCATCTGTGGTGCTTAGTGTAGGTTTTTTCATGCGTATGATACTTTAATAGTATTTTTTTTAATTACCATATCACTGCAATAATCATATAATATATCTACAGGATTTAGGTCAGCTGCACACTGCCCCCTGTCATTTTATCTGTAATCCTGTGGTGACATATGGTTTTTCTTCAAGCTCCTCTGCTGTGTCAGTTTACAGACAGCTGAGTGTGTTTTAGCTGATAATATGCTTCGGTTGTGGTCGTATAGTGAGGATAGTATCACATGAGGACATGATTCAGTGGCTCCAGATGAGCCCATTTCTCAGCTGTTAGTGGTCATTCCAGCTGCACAGCACATTCTGCACACTGACTGACCAATGCTCCCAGTGGGTTCATTGAATATATGTAGGCAATAACCTTAAGTGCAGCTGAATTCATTAAATGCATTGGACTGTTGTAAATCATACATTTATTTGACTTAGAGTGATGCAAATAAATGTTAATAGGTGACTGTGATCCATATAGTTGGAAGCCTATTATGCTAATGTTACAGATGTCATCGGAGGTGGACCATAAGGTTAAGGCAGTTCTTCTTTACAGTCATTGCTACATGCCAGTGACACACATTACGGGGACTGTTTTGACAGAGGAGAGCCTGTTTCCTCTCAGCTGGTCCGCGCCACACTTACTTCTTTCAGTCGTTCCAGTCATGCCACCTCCATTTTTCTGTCGTCTGAATTCAGTCTACAAGCTATTTGTGCTTATGCATATGCATGAGTTGGTGAACGGCATTTGGCAGAAAACATTGTTAATTGTTCCAAGGTATTATTTAAAGCATGCTTCCCAGGGGCCCTCTTATCTCCAGATAAAGAGCAACGTGATACACTGTGCCCCGACAAGATCTGTTCTTGATTCGGTGTATTGATCATGAATTATTTGTTTTGACCAAGTCAGAAGCTTTGCACTGGTCAGGCATAGTGCCAAGTCACTATATTTGAAACCAAAATGTATATTTAGGAAGATGCACTAGTGTTTGTATATCTGCAAATAAGGGCATCTGATGTTAAAGTGAAGCTGCTTTTCAAGTGGTGGCCAGCGCCCTGCGAGCGAAGCCTTTACGTTCCTGTTCAGAGACGCTCTGCTATTTCCGGAACCGCATCAGAGGAGTGGAAAGCCCTTACTGCATTTTCTTTAAAGTGCTTTGAACATCTGGGGCGTGCTCAAGTGACCAATTGTGTGTGTTTGTGTATATGTGTATGTTTGAGTGTATGTGTGCTGTCTTCAGGCAGAGTGAGACAGAGATGAGTTGATTAGATTTAGATTCTTTGGTGTGAATATGGAGCTGCGCATGTGATCCCAGGAAGTGGAAATAAGGAGTCTATTACCACTTTGTTCTGTACAGTGGAAAAATGTTGTAACTGTGCTCATTTGAAACACTGTGAGTTTTGAGTCTATTCTTTACATTCTGTGTGTACTTACCAGTACATGCTGTGTCTTCCCAAACTTCCCTTTCAAAGCAACGATCATTGGTTTCTGAGAACAATGAGTTACAATAACTCATTACAAAGCACTGATCATATCTCTGTCGGGAGCACAGGTGCACTAAGGTGTCTGTGTGTTTGAGGGAGAGCGAGCAAGGGGTAGACGTTGGACTGAGAGTGGATTACAGCTGTGAATGGATGAGTGAGGTTATAAAGGTGTGAAGGTAATGCACGAGTGGAATGTAGAAATACGCCTGTCAGGCGAGGGGAAGGAATGACGAGGGAAAGGAGAGGAAAATCTAAAGGAAAACTCATTTGCTGAAACACGCGAGTGATTGGATTGTGTGTGTTTCTGTACACAAATGTACACGATCAGTGTGTTTAGTATTTGGGCCAGCAAGCCCAAGGGACTGGGTCATGTGTGAACAACATCTCTGTCTCATGCATAGAGCAGTGTGCACGTTTGTGATCCCATCTGTTTATGGCGTGTGTGTGTGTGTGTATGCATTAAGACGTGTGCAAAGGTCGTCTTGCTGCCTTGCTGGCCAACTGACCTCCCCAGCAGTGCTCACTGTGTGTGTGTGTGTGTGTGTGTGTGTGTGTGTGTAAGAGAGAGGGAAATATGCAATAACATTTTCATATAATTGAGAAGAACAGAGGAGCCCACCGCCTGACGCAGCCACTGAAAAAATGGTGGAAGAGATTAAAGGTTCTACCCGGGGGGGGGGGGGGGGGGGGGG
>JAQFJB010000022.1:5265396-5276612 GCA_029874875.1 Naso minor
TTCACATGTGTGTGTGTGTGTGTGTGTGTGTGTGTGTCTTAGTAAAATGATGTGGGGGTTGACATGGTTCTCTCTCAGAGGAAGTCTGTGGTTGGGCCGTTTCTACATATTTTCCCCTCACTCACACACTCACACACACACACACCCACTCTCACACACACACACTCTCACACACACCCACACACACCCACACTCACACACACACATTCGAACACGCACACGCACACACACACACACATTCAAACACACACACACACACGTTTTCCCTGTCAAACCAAATGAAGTTTGCTTTTCAAAGCTCCGTGCATCTTCACAGATGTGGAAGCCGTCTCTCTCTCTCTCTCACATCACTCTCTCACACTCTCTTTCTAACACACACACACACACACAGAAAAACATTCATTCGAAAATAAACACACAGTCTCTTGGAGTGCGGTCTCTCCTGCAACCCCAGTGCAGTGTGGGTAGCTGTGGTAAAAGAGGTCCCTGTGAGAGGCTGTCCAAAAATAGCCTGAGTAAAAATGCAGGAACGTGGAACTCGCCCACTGTCACACAGAAAAACCCAGTCATCTCTGCATGTGTGTGTGTGTGTGCTAGGTGGAGTTTCATTTTTTAATTTAATCCTAAATACTTGTTTACTCGGATAAAAATACCACCTTCAAACTGTCTTCCCTAGGAAAAACAGATGTGTGTCTGTGTTTTGCTGCCTCTCACAGTCTGTCGTCTCTTCCTCGTGGTAATCGGGGTCGTGGGAAAAGAGGAAGACAATGACGCACAAAGAAGGAAGGAAGATGGCAAATTTGATTTCAGTTTATTCTCTGTCATTTTTGACACATACTCTGGCTGAAAGACATTTTCATACAGCTCTGTTAGAATGCCTGTCCAAACATTGCTGAAGTAAAACTGTGTGTGTGCACGTTTATCCTCACTATGGTGTTATTAGATACAATTATTGTTTCATAGGAGTCTTAAGGAAACACAATGAAGCTAAAGGGATAATCCACAACTAAATAAAAACACTGACATTGTTAGGTTAAAAGAAATTCATCTCAACAGGTTTTCAACCTGCACTGAAGGATATTTTGGCCTCTTGGGGACAGCAGAGACAAGCTTTAAAAACAACACTGATACCTGTGTGTTATTCTTTAGAGCATTTTGTGGAACACATCTGTCTCTGTGGCCAGAGTGACCCAATAACAGCACTGACAGAGAGCATACAAAAAAGTTGTATGTCATAAGATGATGTAAAAGAGCTTTGTGGAAAATAGGGAAACTGCAAAGTGGGGTATAATTCTTTTCAGAATGCATGGAAGGATTATTATGACCACGGGTTCTGGACACAAAGACTCTGTGGACCCCTACCAGCACACAGATACACCTGCACTGCATGTGCCCTCCCCAAGCGCACAGGGCTTGGTCTCACGATAGCACAGATTCAGATCAATCGATTGCTCAAGTCAGTTTAGCTCACACCGTGTGAAATTATGACATTTTAAATCTGCTTTGTTCTGTACCATGCTCAGGTACAGCACAGAGGCCTGTAGACCGTCACAATAAAACCACCAGCAACAAACAGTGAAAGAGTATACCGTATAAAAGGCCACGAAATGTCCAGAGCCACGGCACAGCCACTACCATACAAACAGTGAAAAATGTCTTACATAACTTACATGTTTTTTGTGGCCTTTTTATGAAGAAAAGTCACTGACTGAGTCATCAAAGTCCAACTCCCAGATGAGTTCTGACTCGATGGCCGTGAGTGGCAGCATGTTCAAACGTGTCTGTGTCATTCTGGTCCGTCGCACTTTTTTATTTAAATCAAGGCGTTAACTCGTGCATTGAACAACATGTAAGAAAACATTCCACGTTAAGAGATGCATTCAAGCGGCACAGTGAAATAAATGATTTTTTTTCACAAGTAATGCTAGATTTATGGCAAAGAATTAATCCTTTCATTTTTGAAGAGACTGAAAGGTAAAAGATCCTCTCATTTTTGGAAAAGTGTTTATTAAATGACCAATGTAATGCTGCGTGCGCTTCAGCACCTCCTTAATTAGTACAACACTCCATTGGCCAGAGTCCTGGACACGTGCCTCACTAAAGAATATTGATATCTGCTTTAACATGAATCGAGTGACGTTTGGAGGCAAAAATTCCACATGAATTCCAGGCACACCGCTACTCAGAGAAAATATCTAAGAGATAACAAGGCAAATATAACACTCTTAAGGCCACAGCACTGACATTTGCTTACAAAGCAAAAGTAATATGCTGTCACGAGCTGTTTGGAGGTTGTATATGAATAATGTGTATATTCTGGAGCTGTTAAAAAAACAGACCTGTTCCTTAAAAAGCTCTAGAGAAGGTTAAAATGCCACTGCCTCACCTAAAAAATACACACACACCCACATACACACATAGTCACATATAAAGTGGATTAGCTGTAGTTTGGCCTCACTGTGCTGCTCAGTGCACGTGAAGAAGAGAAAAGGGGTTACAGTTTAAAAAAAGAAACATCTCTAGTCCCTCTATCATCACTGCTCATTCTTGCACTATCCTGGCCAAATAGATGCTGCATGACAAACAAGATATAATGGTTTTAAGACTGATGTTTTATATTTTTTGTTATTATCATCCGTAACTGGAGACACACGAGTACTAAAGAAACATGACTTCACTTTCAGCAGATAAATAAGTAAAACAAGAGCTACGAGGGTCCCAGGATAAAAGAGCACAAAGTTCATTTTCAGCCTGCCAGTGTATAAAAAAGTCAGTCGATTTGTCGCAGCCCTTCAGCAAAGTAAATATAAATAATATAAATATTAACACGCACAGTCATTAAAACTCACAAAAAGAAGAAAATGCTTTCAGACATCTGATATTTACTTTGGATCACTTTGTCCCTACTTGGTCCAATACAAATGCTTACTTTTCCACAAAAATAGAGCTGACATCCAGCAGCAGCAAAAACACACACACACACACAAACACACACGAACACTAAGCACTTACATGCAGAAATGAAGTATGTAAATGTACATCAATGTGTGTGTGTATGTGTGTGTGCGTGTGTGAGTGTGTGTGATTTACTTGTCCAGCACTCAGTTGCACTAAAAAGGTTTTGACGTAGTTGGTGGTTTTTCCTCTTTCACAGCAGTGAGAGCAGACGAGGGAGGGGATCGTTCAAACACAGAGCTTCTTATTGTTTCTCAGAAACAGCTGACGACTTCTGACTTAAAAATTGCACCTTGATATATACTTCAAGGTCATTTGAAGCTCCAGAGCTTCCTGAGGCACAATCAGCCAATATTTTTTTTTCCAAAGTCATGAGAAGTAGAGAATAAAGCTTGCTTGGTTTTGGGGAAACCAGCAGATCTCAGTCTTTTTGTCTTTTGTTTTCATCGTCTTGTTTGTCATGTAACTTGCAGTGCAAAAAAAGGACAAAAAATAATGCTAGCATTAACATGCCTCTCTCTCTCTCCTCTCCAGGTCCATTTAAAGGCTCCTATGATCTTGAACGGGGTGTGCGTGATTTGGAGAGGCTGGATCGACCTTCAGAGGCTGGATGGGATGGGATACCTGGAGTACGACGATGAGAGAGCGCAGGTAACAACACGTGCATGCACACAGAATTATACTTATGTGTGCAAACAAAGGAAAGCACTCCTCATGAGCTACGCTTACATGGACACAAATATCAGAATAAAAATGCTTCACGTAAACACGTCAGTCGGAAGATTCTGATCCAATATGGCCCATTCGAAAAGAAATTTCATTCCGAACTAGAAGGGTGGTTCATGCCGATTATTATTCCAACTGGTGTCCATGTACACACTTGTTCCGATCGTGTTTCCCTGGTTGGGTAAAATTACCCTTGCTGCGCATGTCAGCCCTACATTTCCAAGATGGGGAAGCTCATGGCGTATTCTCCCTGCACTCTTGTGAACTGTATGGCTTAGGACATTTGCATTATCACCATTAATACCGCAGGAGAGCAGGAACTTCTGCTTCTCGCTGCCGAGGAGGTCGCTCCAGGTAGTTTACTTTGTCTGATAACTTTTGAGCCTTCAAAATGGGGTGATCACGTGTAGAAATGTCTGTAATTCCTAAATGCTTAAAAGATCTCTATCAATCTGAGTGTTACCAGCTTGTGGAAAACTAGCCGCCACTCGTCTGTCTGTACCACTTGGTGCAGCTCAAGCCGGGGCAACATCGTCCTTCCTCGACAGCAAGCAGCAGGAAGCTCCTGCTGTACCACGTCTAACGTTACTCACGGTGATAATGCTTATGTCCAAGCCATGGCAAGTGATACACTTCACAGGAGAGCACACTGAGACTAGGAATACTCCATTAACTTCTCCGTCTTGGACAAATACATTGAAATCATATCACTGCACCTCAAGACCACATTAGCTGCTACTAGCATAACACACTCAAATTTTCAACTAGTTTTTCAGTGGTCAAGTTGCATTTTGGCTAATAAAGGTGCCAGTTTTTAGAAAGAAAGATTGTGTGCTTTAAAGATTGGCTTTGCTTTATTGATTTTGATACATTTAACTTTTAATGTTTTTACCTGTAACATATTTTAAGTTGTCTTCAGCGTGATTAGGGCCTCCTATTCCCACTACAGACAGAATAATAAACTCACTCTCTTTATGTCTGTCCGTGTGTGTGTGTGTGTGTGTGTTTATGTTTGTGTAGCATGAGGATGCTTTGGCCCAGGCAGCGTTTGAAGATGCACGACGCAGAGCCAGAGAGTTTGAAGACAGAGACCGATCACACAGAGAGGATCTAGAGGTGAGAGGGGCCCGTAAAGGTGTCACATTATATTATTAGAGGACTAATGTTGGTCTACCGTCTTTAAGATAAGTGGCCTGCTGCTGCACAGCGTAACTGTTATATCTTAGCTTTGCCAAGCCAGCCTAAATATCATAAACTCTGATTTTGCTACGCGATGCATCCGTTGCATCAACCTACTGTATGTAAGAATGATGCAGACCACAGAGAGCAAAGTTAAAGTTTGTTGGCTGGCTTTGCAGGGCTAGACTTCACCCGAATGGAAATTTGCAAATATCGTTTTCACATTTACAAGCTCTGTCTCACAAATGCTCTGACCTCTATTGAACTCTGTGAGTAATTCTCTCCACCAGTTTGCATGAACACGTTCAAAAGGCAACTAGGACTGCAACTAACTATTATTATTATTAATCTGATGATTGTTTTCACGATTAATCATTTATTTCATAAAATGTCAAAAAATTGTGAAAAATGCTCATCTCAATTTCCCAGAGCCCAGTGTGACATCTACAAGTTGGCTCTTTTGTCCAAACAACAGCCCAAAACAGAAAGACTCCTCATTTATTATCATAAATGATGCAGAAAAGCATTAAAGAGGCATTTAAGAGGCTACACCAGTAATCCTTTTTTTTTTAATGTGAAAATGACTGAAACTATTAATCGATTATCAAAATAGTTGGCGAATATTTAATCATTCGATTAATCATTGCAGCACTAGTAGCAACGTTCCAACTGACCAGCTGCACACATTTTTCAAATTTTCAGTGAGCTAATGCATGCATGCCATTGGTGGAGAGTATCACCCATAGAGTCCAGTACAGGGCTCTGCTTGTGCTTATAGAACTAGGGTTGCAATATCATAACCTTTGATTGTAAGTAAGCATATTTGTTGCTTGCAAACCATTTGTTATGTAAAATGATAAATATCACAGTACAATTAGTGTGAATTTACAGAGATTAATGGTTAATCTTTTAGCAAATGATCCCAAAAATTTGTAAGTTTACTGTATGTTTTTTGGTTTTTAGAGAAGATTGAACATTATTTGGTTAAAGCCACAGAGTCAAATTTCCAGTAGGACTTTCTTTGCTTAGCACTTGGGGTGGCTTAGAGTCGTGTGATGTGTGGTTGTGTGCTTTAATTGTTTTTTATTTAATTAATATTATTGCAGCTTGAATCATAGGTTTAGTGCATGATCAGTTAGATGATAAATCTGATCTGATAATTGATTGAATTTGATATTATTGAACTATTGAATGACTGATTCAGTTTTGTCAGGTGTCCCGAAAGCCTCAGAAGGGAAAGTAGTTTATTTGCTTCGTGCCGCAGACCCAAATTTGATGAGCCAAAATAAAATCATTTATTTTACAAAAATGTAAACTGTGTAAGAATTGTTGATAACGTCTGTTTTATTTGTTGAATTGTTATCATTGTGTACAAATTGTTTTGTTTTGTACACAAATTCAGATTTATTAATTCATACACTGACAGCTTGAATGTTGAATCGCCCCAAATGTTTTTAAGTACTTGAGAAAAACTCACTTTCCCAGGAAGGCTTTGGGGAGATCGACGTCATCCTTCTTAAGTTGACGCCCTACGAATGAACCCCAAATTGTTTATTTTTTTAGGACCCTGTGGTTTCTAAAATCTGGGACTGATGACACAGAGACAGACAGCCAGCAGAAAAGAACAGGGTCTGTGTCCTTCATTTCTCACCATCTATCACACTGTCATGCACTAAACCACCCTGTGAGTGTGTGCATGTGTGTGTGTCCACCTGTAAATTTATATAAGTGCAATCTTGTGTTTGTTGATTGTTTTCTGTGTGTCTGTGACTGCAGGCAGCTGTCTCTGTGTTTTTGTTGTCACCTGTGTTTGTTAGTGTGTGTTCACAAATGTGCATGCAATCCTAATGAATTCTACGACTATAAAAACTGCTTTGCTTGTTTAACGCTTGTGACGGATGTGACGGACACAAACGGCAAAATTTGAAAGTTTCACAGCTAGTTTGCACACAGACACACTCAGCAAGACCAAGGCTACCACAGCTTTGCTGCACATGGTCCTGCAGAAATTACAGAGTAATGCTGGCTACACACTAGACAATAATCAAATCCTAATGTGGGGGACCACAGACATATGGACAGTTTCAACTGATTTTTCAACATTAGAATCCCCAAAATGTGCACACACTAGACAATTGGGACAGACAACAAGACCACACACCTGCCATTTGTAGTTGTGCCAATTACACAGACAAGACATCTCACCAAAAAATAAAAATAAATAAATAAATAAATGATAACAATGTAGTAGTTGATGCTAAAAGTTGCTGTTACTTTGTCAGCATTCACTCACCTGTTACATCCAACACCGCCGCAATTTCTGCCCACGCCTTTTATTTGATGGCACTGTTGTAGTGTTTCTTGCATGAGACGGCACTCGTGCTATTACCATTATTCCACAAGCTAGTCTTCATTTTTATTATTCCACTGGGCTCGGGGTACAGTTTTGTTTATGTATGTTGCCATGTTTGTAACTGTAAAGGTACACAACATTCGGGTCGGTGACACCCTGATCTGCTCGCTCTCATTTGATATTCCGGGTATTCCTTTGGAGGCAGCCTGACCTGGAATTGTAAATATTAAGCAAGTTTGATATTGAAGATTTGAGATCGTGGAGGCTCTGACCCGAATGGGAGCAGTAAAATAATTGTATTGACGCCACAAACTAGAGGATCATTTGGACAAATAATCAGTTGTAACCAAGTCGTGGAATGGGCCATCCCCCTCTGATCTTTTTTAGGGGTCAAATCGGGCCCAGAATCAGGCCTAAAATCATCTAGTGTGCAGTCAAGTCAAGGAAAAGCAGAAACTCATAAGAGAACGAAAGCTGGTGAGCAATAAACATAAAAAAAGCAGAATGACAGGAAATAAAAAAGAAAGAGCTTCATTGAAGTTCACCTTATCTGACTGATCTCATTTTTTCTACCTAAGGCACCCAGAAAAAACAAATTCTTTATGTCTCCAACACACTCTCTGTAAAATGCATTAGCTTTAGAAGTGTGAAAACTTACATTGTGTTTTAAGTTTGTCTGGGTTCAGACCTGTGAATCTGCCCACTCCACTGATTTCAGAGGAAACAGAGAATAATAAGTTGACAATTCTGTATAACATCAGGCAAGTGTTAATTTAAAGCCAGGGTCTTAAAGTTTATGTTATGTGAGCATAAATAATGTAAACAGAGAAAAACAGCTAGCCTGGCTGTGTGTAAAGCGAAAACAATAACGTGTTTAATTGACACGTTATATCTGAACAGATTCATCTGCATACAAGCAGAAATGTAAAAGTTACACAATCAAAACTGATGTTTTGATTAATCCAGAGAGTCAAAACAGCAGAGAAACCACACTAAGTGGTTTTTTTTTCTGCAGACAGAACACAGTTTTGTGGGTAGACAAGGTTGTAAGTGTGTTAGTACATGTTTATTTTTTTTATCACTTTACGATAAGTAGAGGGTAAAATGTAAATGTTAAATGCAGGAGAATTTAGATGCGGTTAATACCTGAAAAATGTCCATCATAATTACCGGTAGTAACAAAAAACACTTGTTCCCTTGCAGAGGATTAAACAGACCATTGCGTAATTAGTTTCACAGCACAGTGTCCTTATCATATAAACCGTATTTTTGCATCAAGATAGTCAAAAAGCAATCACAGTGGGATCCTGTTGTGCTTCAAGTAGTTTCTTTGGGTGTCACTGACGGGCGTTGCTGAATAGCTGCACAGATTCAGCCTCTGCATTTCTGTGGTCTGAACTCCACCTCTCCTTCTGTCTGTTTTTCTCTCTAATGTCTTTAGTTAGCTATTAACGGAGCTATGTCTCTGTCTGTAGTCTTTGCATTTTAAAGTTAACTTCTTCTATCCATTAGTTAAAAGATTAAAGACAAAAGTCATTATATTTGTCTTTTTGGTGTGTTAATTGCATACAAGTTAAATTCAATAAAGTTATTCCATCTTCTTTTAACATTTGTCCCACATTTGTAGGAACATACCTTCTGATTGCTTCTATCGGTAATAGATGATCAGACAGAGAATAGAAGATGTGAAAGTGAAAGAAGTGAAAATGTGAAGGAGTTAGTTAGATGATGGGTGTGTCAGTGTGGCAACGTGCATGTTTCATGCTTGCATTATGCATGCATGATGTTTCCCTGCTTAAATATTTTTCTGCCAACACAACCAGATGCTTTGAATAATATTTTAATAGAACTTGTACATCTGAAACATATGTGAGATCTTGATTAACAGGGAATGGATGATAATTAGACTGAAGTCGCCACAAGTGGTACCCGCAGTCTTAAAATTTTACATTTTCTTGGCAAAATCTGTGAAATCATCACGTTACCTAAACCATAAACATCTCACTCAAACCCAGACTGAAGGGATATTCCTGAACTTTTGACTCAGGGCCTCCTTTTTGACCTACCCAGTCCTATTCCTGTTGATAGAGACCATTTTCAGCTGACTGCATGCAGTATCGAGTTTCGCCATCCAAACTAATACAAGCTAATGCTAATGCTAGCGCAAGTCGATGGTGTCCACAATAGCTACTACCAAACTTCAGTTAAACACTCCACAGTGCACCCAAAGCAAGAGGACAGTCTATAGAGGCTAATTCAAATGTTTGTGGCATTTTAGAAGGCAAACTCCTGCTGAATTTCTTTAATTTGTGTGGACCTAGTTTTTAGGGTTAGCATACTCTTCAGGTTGACTGAACACTTAAATGATTGATAAATGGCTTTTTAGTCCTGCAGGTCTTGGTATTCTTTAGCAAATTTAATTTTTGGAATGTGAAGAAGGTTTATTAGTGGAGGGAAATCGGTGTGCTCTGTCATGCACGCTCGTCTGTCTTCGATGGTGATATCCCCACATACATCCAGACCTTGGAAGCTAGTGTTTCGCTCAAGTTCTTGTATCTGAGGCACAACAATGTCTCGTTCCTGGCAGCAAATGTATTCGCCATCTGTAGGCAGTAGCACCACCAGTCTCCTGCTGTCCTCTCCCACATCTCAGCAGCACCAACAGGATCAGTATCAACAGATGCGCTTTTTGCCCTCAAAGCATCCATCTCTCTTAGACCCTCGTCTGTACATTGTGGTTCACACAGTACAAGTATGGTTCATCAGAAAAAATAAAATCATCCTTCTCTTCAAAGTCAGACATATGTCCTTCGAAAGTGGCCATTGCAACTTGTTGTTGTTGTTGAAATTACGTTACCAAGTGTGTTAGCCAAACTCACAGATGAAGCAGAAAATAGGAGCAGTCTGCACTAGTTCGCTCAGCAGGCTAACAGAAACTAGGTCTGCTCAAATGAAAGAATTCAGCCATAGTTTAACTCCTAAAATTATGCTATGAACACTTCAGTAGACTGTTGTGTGGAGTCTCTACTTGGAGTTTGGTAGTGGCTACTAGTGTTGTAGTACTCGAGATTGGTCTTGGTCTCTCACCCACTTTTTAAAGGTCTCTGTCTCGTCTCAGAATCGAATGCATTTTGACTCGGTCTTGTCTCGGTCTCGGACATGGCAGACTCTGGATTTTTAATCAAGACCAGTCAAGAACACGACAGATTTATTCGTCAACATAATGACTGTGATTGGATGTAAAACTTGCTTCTTCAAATGCTGCCAAAAATGTAAGTCATTTGTAGTTTGTTTTTTTGATTCCTCTAAGTTTGGCTGCCTTAATAACAGACAATCCATAAGCAAAACAGCATACGTGAGAAAACGCTCTGCAGATAGCAGGTTCTGCAAGGCCGTGCTTACTGAGACGGCTGGGAAAACATTAAACTTCTGTTGCCACCCTAAAATCAGAGGAAAACTTTTAATGGTCTTTGTCTTGACTCAGTCTCGGCCCATAAGAGTCTTGGTCTTGTCTCGGTCTTGGGGCACTCTGGTCTCGGTCAAGTCTTGGTCTCGATTAGTGTGATCTTGACCACAACGCTAGTGTCTACTGCGACAACCATTGCCTTGTACTAGCATTAGCATTAGCTTGTGTTAGTTTTAAACAGCGAAACTCAGTACTGCATGCAGTGAGCTGAAAATGGACTCCATCAATAGGAATAGGACTGTAAGTTTAAAATTAGGCCCTATGTCAAAAATTCAGGAAATATACCTTTAAGTAAGATTGTACAGGTTAGCAGTAGCTGTAGATGAAGCCGTCACATTTGTCAAGAAATGTTTCTGTGGGGGTTAACGATGTCACTGCAGCTTTAAATCCATTTCTTTCATTGGGTGGAGTATGTTTTGTTACAGTAAAGCTCAGTAGAAAAACGCTGATGTCTTTTTTGCTGCTGTGCTCACTGAAGATTAAGCAGTTTCCCCTTAAATTCCCGAAGCCTCGTCATTTTGGCAGATACATTTTTCA
>JAQFJB010000022.1:5304193-5316634 GCA_029874875.1 Naso minor
ATATGAACCCTCTCAAAGCCGAACGTTCCAAACATCCAACGTCAGATCCCGTCCTCCCCACGCTTCCTCCACCTTTCTTCAGTGGTGCCCACACACACACACACACACACACACACACACACTTACAGTCAAGCACACAGCAATAAACACTCTATAAAGCCACAGCTGTTGTTATTTGCAGCTCTGGATGTTGACGTGTCTGTGTCTTTGCTGTCACGCACACACAAACACTTACACACACTTACATATATAAGCATCTGCATGTGTTAGGCTGCTGACTTTTTGGATTGACATTTCAAGAGACTTTTAATTCAAGCACACAGAGCATTTCAATCCCTTCACTTCTGTACTCACATGTATGTGTAATACATGAAAGCTGGTTTATCTTTTTAGCCTTTTTAAAGTGCGATGCAACATAGCGACATGCTGGCATGACACCAGGATTTGCATGAACTTGGCAGACATTTTGAATGAGAGGGGACTTTATTACAAGCACAAAATGGCAATCTGTTGTTTATTCGATTGTGCATGTTGTGAGGGGACTCGGCACACAGTTGTTTGTTTGTTTTTTTAACTCTCTCTGCCCTGCTTCACTCAGTCTCACCATGACCAATTTTGGTTTTTACATTTGCACTAATGCACACCTTTTTACTTCATTTTTTAATTGTGTCCTATCTCAGAGATGTGTGCGTGTGTGTGTGTTTTACCCACAAGTTTGTAGAGAGGAGGGGTCCTCTCATGGTACAGGGTGTGTGCAGTCACGTCCCATGTTACACTCTTCCTCTTGTTTCCTCTGGGCTTTTTCCTCTGTCACTATATCTGATTAACGCATCGCAAAAAAAGTCTGCATTTTTGTTCTCTTTGTTGAATTGCCAAACGCTTTAGCCAAAGACATTTCAGGATGATTTTGTTTGATCTGCTGACACTATCACTGTAATCTCGTGTCCACAAGTGTCCCATGGAGGGCGTAGTGTGTTCACGGTCTCCCTTTTGTTTTTAATCTGCACATCAAAGTCGATGCCGTGGTAAAGCCACTGAATTCAGCTGCTCGTTTCCGTAACGGCTGACAGTAAAAAGCTTACTCATGTGAGTGTTTTGAAACTAATCAGCCTGTCTTTCATCTGACTTTGGGTTCCAGATGGAGACACATTAACAACAGTAACAACTGGTGTCGTCCCCTCTGTAAATGTTTTTTGTACAGTGGTTATTGGAGAGAGGAAGAATTACAATAATTTCTTTGTGGTTTTAATACATTTCAACCCATTTAGAAAATGGGGAAAGAACATCAGTCATTCCTTCATCATAACATTTGTTTGCATCTCCCTCCCAATGTGTACATATAAAATCTTTTAAATCATAAGCATTTGAATAAACAGTGTATTAATTTTAATGCACATGCTCTAATTTATTGTCCCTTGATTCAAATGCCAATTTTTGTTTTGCTTTGTTTTTTGTTTTCTAAAGTCATGATTAATTTATGATTGTTTTAACATGTGTGAAGGCATCAGGGTTGAATTCGGGGCCGTACGATGATGAAATGTTTCAAGTACTGACTGGAAAATTAAGAGCATCAAACGCCAGTTTAGCTGTGCGTAGTTCGTTTGTGAAAACAGTATTTTTTCATGTTGGAGGTCTTTTTTTTTCCCCCCCTGCAAAGTTGAGGTATTTGAAGGCTGCTTAATAAGAGTCTGGGCACTGACCTCACTGTTCTAATTTATTTTTAGATGTTTTCATCACTAGGTACTAAGTATTTGTTGTTTAACAGCCCCGACTTTCAGGTTTACTGATTAATTGATAAATTTTATCCCTTACTGGAGCCCAGTGGCATCACAGTGGGATTTAGCATGTGGTCAGCGGCATCCAGAATGAACTTTGAGGCTGTTTTTCATTACAATATCAGATGAAAACAAACACCTAGTCTAAGTGTTTAAATTTTTTTGGTTCATTTTAACTCTTTTTTTTTTTCACCAATAGTAGCCTTTATTTATAATATCATGTTTTTGGAAACTGCATGGAGCTAAACATTAGGATAGCTAAAGGGATATGCCAACTTTTTTTTTTCTTTTCGTTATTTGCCTTCCTTCCGAGTTTCAGACAGGCAGATAAATAACACTCTTTCAACTGTGTGTGCAGTAACAAGGATGAGACGGGCAGAGCTCCACCACTGCTAATTAGCTTAGCTCAAATTCTGGTAGTCAGTGGGAAGTGCTAGCCTGCCTCTGCATGGAGTCATTAGATAAACTTTCCAACAACTAAATGGTCCTGTGTGCTTGTCTTGACTCATTGGTTTACAACGCTGTCATTTTTAGACTCAGATTAGCACTTTATGTAATTTTAGAATCAAATACGAACCAGAACTAAACTGTAGGGCGCATGCACGTCAGTAAACAGCAGGAAAAGAAAGAGTAGAAGAAGAAATACTTTAAGCACTACTAAAGTGCTAATCTCAGTCTGAAAATAACATAACATGGTAAACAAGTCACATCATGCACACAGGACCATTTAGAGTTGTTGGAAAGTTTAAATGCTGACTTTAGGCGGAGGCAGGCTAGCACTTCACATTGACTACCAGTATTTAAGCTAAGCTAATTAGCGGTGGGCGAGCTCAGCCCATCTGTTCCTTGTTACTGCACGCACAGTTGAAGGAATGGTATCTATCTTCTTATCTGGAACTTGGGAGGGAGGCAAAATAACAAAAAAGGGGGGAAAAAGTCTTTTTCCTTTAAAAACCAATTTCTTACATCTTACAAATGAACAGAGGAACTTATTAAAGAGCAGCTGAAAAAATGAATTTCTGAGAAACAATAATTTCTTTTCATGTGGGTGTGATCCTCTCTTGCTCTCCTTTTATTTACACAATTATGATGGCTTGGCACAGACACAACTGATTCAGGCACTGGCTGAGTTTCCTCCTTGATTCTGATTCGATTTAAAACTCAGGATGAGACATCTGCTCACAACTGACTCTAATAATCACTGGAAGTTGTTTCTGCTTGTTTTTTTCAGCTCCAGACCACTCAGTATTGAAACTTTTTCTCGTGCACTGCTTAGGCTGCAATGCAATTACTCTTGAGTGCTGAGTGTCAGTAGGTTACCCTGCTTCAGCTCTGCTTAACTGCTACAGCCACAGCTTAAAATACGCAGAAAAACTCTAATCCTTCTTCACATTTTGATTCAATAAGAGCTCTGGTAGAGACATTTTGTAAAGTGGACAGAAACAGATTTGGAGTCTAGCATTAGTATTGTGCTTGATAATCCATCTGATTGTTTACATTTGAAAAAAAATGTGTCTTTGGCTGCAGCTTTTTTGTGGTCAGCCTCCTTCCTCAGTGCAGTGATGTGGTTTCTGGCAACAGTAAAACTGAATCCGTGACAGTCTGGTTTTTAAACTGTGATTCCAAAAGCTCGAGACATGTTTCAAGATGGCTTCCGTCAAGTAAACTCATTTTCTCATCGGGCTCCCGGTTGAGCATGTTTAAGAGTAAAGTCTGATGAACACAAAGTTCCCTCCCGCTGCTCTGGCTTCTCCACATACTGAGTCGAATAAGTAAAGAGATGTAACATAACGTGAAAGCTATATTCCAACGTGTTCCCAAAGCTTGCTTCTGTGCAAGTCAACATGAGAAAATCAAGAAAAAAGAAAACTGTTGATCATTGTGCCTCATCTCCCACCGAGCCTGTCTTTGACTTCTGTCTATATCTCCTCTGTAAAAAGGAATCTGCTTGTACATAAAATTTGAGAATGCATTTGAACTGCATCATTGTACAGTATGTATGTGTGCGTGTCACTGAGCATTAGCAACAAGCTAACATGGTATTATGGCCGTCTCAGTTGTTTTTGTTTTCCTGTTGGCTGCAGAGAATGGCAGGCTGGGTTGGGTTTCCCAAACAACTGTTTTTGTTTTGTCATCAACATTATGTTTTGTGTTTTGTTCCCTGTCTTTTATGTGGTGTGTGCGTGTTCAGCTACACCCTGAACAATGACAACCCTTCAAAGCTCAGCAAATTTAACACGGAATGCATGATTTTAGCAACGCAAAACAACCCAAAAAAATAAAAAACAAAAAAAAGAACTTGACCAGAAGAGCGTATCGGATTTTCATTGAAACCAGAGGGTCTCCCTCCACACCCTGCCGAATTTGAATTAATTGTTCACCATCCAAAACAGCCAGAATGAACTGAAATTTGGAAGCAGATGGTCAAAGAAGACCTGAGAAAAACAGAGAGCGCAGAGGCAGCAGGGAATGAAGCAAATCAAGATGCTTCTGTGGGGAAACAGACATAGATGTTGAAGCATTTTGGGAAACCCAGCACAGCGCACAGAATAGTTGCTGACTTCAGAAAAAAAGATCCTACTCATGATTACCCAGATTTGGTAAACCCAGCCCAGCGCTGCAGACAGTCAATGCTGTGATGATGCATTATTACTGAGAGACAGACAGAGGAGCGTTAGGGTGCTGGGTAGGTAATCTCACCCAAACTCAGGTGGACATATCACATCCTTGTTTTCTGAACATTTGAAGCTAGAAGAACAAGTGAAAACTTTAAGCTGGAGGTCTGTGTGTGTTTTAGATTCAACCTGTTTTTCTTCTTATGTTTTCAGTTCATCGAATGCGGGAATGAATGATTGTCATAACGAGATTGTTGTAATTTATAACTGACAGCTTCAGTTCAGTGTATGATAATCTCATATTAACGCTTTGTATTGTCTGTTATTGGTATCATATGTTCCGTTGCTCATCTCGCTTGTTCTCCGACACATATTTTTTGTGGACATTTTAAGCCCATTTCTGGAAATGGTGGCAGGTATACTTAATTAAAAATTGTGAAATTCATTGCAACGTGGCGTTTTATATTTTGAATACTATAACTTTGTGTATGAAGAAATAAGTAGATTTATTCAGCATGTCCACTGAAAAAAGGCAATAACCATACCATGTAGTGCAAAGAGAAGGAGTGAAAGCTTTGCTTCAGCAAACTGCTTTTGACTGTTTGATGACAGAAGTTGAGATGAGCTACTGCTGTGCGAACTCTTAATTCCAATGCAGCATTTGGGCTTTTATGAAATCAAACACTCACTGTTCATTGACATCAGAGTTCATTTTCTGTGTGTGCAACCAGGATATGAAAAAAAACAATAAAAATGTGGATGTGAAAAAAACGGGAAGTTTTCGTTTTTTAGTTGCATGATGTCAAAGCAGGGGCCTCACCCACCATGAAGGCTGCCAGGGGAGCCCCAGAAAATCTGAATGAAGATTATTTAAAATTATAAAGACAAAATCATTAAGTAAAATCAAATTATTACACATACCATGTGTATCATCATAAAATATGATAATAAATCATCTAGTGTCTCTTACCACTTATTATATGCGGGGTCATGGGGTGCTGAAGTCAATCCCAGTTTAAACTGGGTGAGCAGCAGGTATACCCTCTGGACAGGTCACCAGTATTTTTATAAATGTTGGTGACCCATCTATGAAAATGACCTAGACATCTTATTTACCTTGCCCATCTTTCTAATTGCCTACCAGTAAAAATGTGCCTGCCATGAGGCCGCTCTGCACTGAAAGTTAGCTAGTTAGCTTCAATAGCTTGCTTGCTAGCATCTAGCTAGCTACTGCAAACTCAAAATTGCACACGTTTTTTGAAAAAGGTCTGATGCAAAAAAATAAAAAATAAAAAAGTCTGAAGAACTAAACGGCTTGAAAATGTAGCTTGCAAAAGATCAGTCCCAGTTTTCAGCTGACTTTATCCTTGGTCAATGGCATGAAAAACTTTGTAAAACTCGTAAAGTTCAGATTTATACTGCAAATTTGATTGAACTGATTGAACCATCAGTTGTGTAGCCAGACTTTACCAAAATTTACTATAAGTTACCAAGAAAGAGACTCTTATACTGATGAACAGAAGCAAATGCTGATGCACACACATACAAGGATGTAAAAAGCTGAGGCACTGTTGTAATACACAAGGTGGGAGAGTGGTTTATAGCTAATGCTCTCATGTTTTTAATATTGGAGTTGAATTGTTGCTTTAAGGGTTACATGGTCTATTTTACCTATGAAAATTGAGGGGCAATAATCCCAGTCCTTCATGTGCACCAGATGTGGATGATGCAGCAGCTTTTGTTCAAATATTCAGTGTCTTCACTATAACGCGTGTGTGTGTGCTCTTTTCCACAGAATGGGCAAAAACTGATGAATGCTAAGGAAGCATTCGGTTCACTGTAAATACCCTGAAAATGTACAAACCCTTAATCAAAAGGCACGTTTAGTACATGGGATTGTGTTCCAGCTGTTTCTCCATCCTCCCATCCCCCTTTCCCCTCATGAACTGACATGCTGGAAGAAACATATGCTACTATTCCCACTTCCTGACAGCTTGTGCTGCCTGAATATGTTCTTGCTCAGGGAGGAAGCAGTTGTCTGGGAAGAGGGAAGAGATTAAGAAAAGAGAGAAAGCTCAGTGAATCAATTGTCAAAGACATAAAATGTAAAAAGCCTTTTTCATTGTGGATTTAAGGTAAAAACATGGTTTGAAGGTCGATACAAAAAGAGATTGTATATTGTATACTGAAAGTCTCATCATGTCTGTGTTTTGTCTTGAGTTTGACAGTGTAAGTAATTGTAACAAACAGTAAACATGTTACTGAATAAAAGTTAGTTTGGCTGCTTGTAAGCCAAACAGAACAGTGTCTCTTGGTGGTGTGAACTCATCTGACTCACTGTCTTCCATTAGTGTGTCCACTGGATTCACTCAGCCACGGGACTGATGTGCAGTCAGAAATGTTTGACAAGTTCAGAGCTGTACTTACTGTGCTTAAATGGAAAAAGAAATAACACCTAATTTGGCACAATGTAAATTAAGCAGGTAAACTACTGACAGCTGAAAAATGCAGCTGAAATGATTCTTCTATACACAGCTTATTGGAGAATTTCCTCCTTAGTGAGTGATCACACGAGAACCTCTCCAGCTCATGGAAGTCTTGCCCACTTGTTGCTTTGCTGCCTTGCACAAGATGTGCATTCATTGAATTCTTCAGTGCTTTTGCTTTTAGTTGTTGTGCCTTGGAGAAAGCTTTTCGAAACATTCACTTGCATGCATACATTATTAATTAATCCATAGTTAAGACAGTTTTGTCTTACATGCTTTGAATTTGCCAGTTTGCTGGAAGTGTGTTCCTTTTTGCTTGCATGGATGGACCCATTCAAGGTGTTTTTGTTTTGCTCATGTTTTGAAAGAAAACCTTTATATTCTAAATAATATTTTTACAATATGACAGCACTTCTCTTGTGAAGTCCAATTTATAGTGTCTGAACGTGTGTGAATGCGAGTGTCCGCAAAGGCCTGCATGATCCAAAACTGTATTATTATGCAGACTGTATATGCAGTGGAGCTGCAACAACTAATCGAATAATCGATTAATTGATCAATGGATATTAATTGCCAACTATTTTGATAATTGATTAATTGTTTAAGTCATTTTTCAAATTAAAATAAAAAATAAAAAGAATAGCTGGTTTAGCTGCTTACATGTCAGGATTTGCTGCTTCTCTGTGTCATTTATGATCATAAATGAGGAGTCTTTGTGTTTTGGGCTGTTGTTTGGGCAAAAGAAGAAATTTGAGGATGTCACATTAGGCTCTGGGAAATTAAGATGAGGATTTTAGCACTTTTTTGACATAAATGCTGATTAATAATGAATAAATGATTAATCGATTAATCGTAAAACTAATCGACAGAATAATCGATAATGAAAATAATCGTTAGTTGCAGCCCTGATATGCAAACTCCACACTCTAACAGAAGTGCATGAACACAGGGCACCCTGGGAGCTCAGTTGTACAGAGGCTGTGTCCTGGCTGCAGCGCACTGGGTTCGATTCCACCCTGTGGCCCTTTGCTGCCTGTCATTTTCTCTCTCTTCCCCATTTCCTGTCTAACCCTTCAGCTGTCCTATCAAAACAGGCACAAAAAGCCCTAAAAGTATTTTAAAAAAGAAAAAAAAGGTTCATGAACACGTTAACTTATGCACATGCGTGTGCTTACTTATGCAACCATGTGCATGTCTGTTGACCATATTTGGGCTTTGTTCACCCCTTAATGCACATTTCTGCCACACGAAAATAATATCAATGTGACATACGATCTTTGGTTCTCACTGCACGTCTCAACACAGACTTTCAGTGTATTCTGGTCCAGATGACGTCACCGCATAATGATGGAATCCTCAGTTCATTAGTTAAAGATTCACCCAGGAGCTTGTTGATCTTGACAGCAGCTGCTGGTGATGTGAGACTTTCTGCAGCTGTGTGAGCAACTTGTTCAGATGCACATAGGCGGCTGTTTCTTGGATTTTTCCTTAGTATGTAAACAGTAGTTTTCTTGAATTGCCTGCAGGTCTGCAGTCTTTTTTTGTCTAATTCCCCCTCCGGCTTCATTATGTGGCTTGAGTGTCTGCTTTCTGTCTGCTGTTACAGTGTAATGCTGACTGGTGATTTGAGCTCCAGTGATGAGTCGCTGTAATGCTTCCCCCACTTTATGCAGCATAATCTTAATGAACATTAGTCTTTTTTTTTTTTTTTTTTTAAATGTCTTGCTTCAGAATCACACAGTTACACACATTTACACATGGAAGCTGCCAACTACCAACACAGTCTGGGACAATTTGCCTTTGCTCAAGGGTACCTCATTTCAGCAGCAGTTTTAATGAGAGAGCATCAGATGCTACTTTCTGATCCTCTCATGCAAATGTGTCATGCCAAGAATCAAACCAGAAACTTTAAGGTGACAGTCTAACAGTTTCTCTAACGGCGTGTAAGATTATTTAAATTTAGAAGCAACTGCACAGGTGTTGAATTAAGGGTGGAGGATAAATTTGAAAACACAAATCTCAAACTAGAACAGGCTGTACAAAAATAATCCGTCAGACCACCTTTAAAATTTCTCCTTGACTTTTTTTCTCTTTACTGATATAGATTTTTTTTTTTTTTAGGTTCACCTCATTAGGCGTGGGTAAATTTCGCATCATAGTCGGAAGCATTTATCTCATCTCTAAATAAGTTAGAAACCATAATTTAACTTTGTGTCATGTTGTTCAATATCAAGTAAAGGCCATAAGTCCATGAACATGGTTGTTTAAACCCATAACATCAATTGTAAATCCAGTGAACAACATTCTTGGTGATGTCTAAGCTTGTTTGGCTACTTCCGCTCCGTATTATGCTGTCAGCTAACAGTATACTGTATTGTTCTTCTGGAAGCAGATGTCAGCTGCTCTGTTGTGGAGAGTCACTGTTTGTTTGTGTTTGTTTATTTGGGAATTCCAGGTCTCTCCCTAGTCTGCTCCAGGCTTCAGCTTGGAGAGCCCAACCGCCACGATTGATCCCAGCAGCTGGAGCGGCAGCGAGAGCCCTGCCGAGGACATGGAGAGGATGAGCGACTCTGCAGACAAGCCCGTAGACAATGATGCTGAGGGGGTGTGGAGTCCTGACATTGAACAGAGCTTCCAGGAGGCCTTGGCCATCTATCCTCCTTGTGGACGCAGGAAGATCATCCTCTCCGATGAAGGAAAGATGTACGGTGAGTACAGATGTGTGCATGTGTAATGTATGTGTGGTAGTTGCTTGTTTTTTTCTAACAGGTGAAAACTAAAGGAGCTTACAAGAATAGATTAGAATACGCTTACGTTTTTTCTTTCTGACAGCTTAATGAGAATTAATCACTTTTGTGTCTCTAATGTAACTTACCATAAAGGGAGACAGCAGGGGGAAACAGCAAGCCTGGCTCTGTTCAAGGGGTCAACCTAGATATTCGTCATTTTTAATACTAGTGGTATTGGCATATTTTTATCGGCAGGCCGATTGAAATAAAAAGTCTCCTTTTGTCTCCTTTGACGCAGCCACCACTCTTTCTTTCTGCACTCGACTCCAGGATACGAGTAGAATGTTTTGATATTAAAATAACGATTGTAACATGTAACATGATGAACAAATAGGCTTTGCTTTTACCCTATCAGCACTTTAGTGGTTTTGTGTCTCACTGTCTGTACTTTAACATAATGCTAGTTGCCAGTATGGATGGTAATGTTAGCAATATTTTACATGTAATGAATGAGGAAAAATAGCCTAACGTTACAGTATGTAAGTCCGTCCAAAAAAAATTAAAAAATCAAGCACTGTGTCAGATCTGTCTGCAGTACAAAATAACGTTACTTTCAAATACTCGCAGATGCGGGAGCCAACGTTAAGTGTCGGAGTATAAAATTAACCTTTACACTTTACCGATTAAATGCGCAGTCAGTGATGACAACAGCTGGTAAGTGACAATAAAAAGAGATCGCTGCTCAGTGTGAGCATAGCCATTAGTTGGATTATCTCATGCTCTTAGCGGTGCTATGATTAAGCTGTTAAGTCTCCGACCTATAAGAATGCAGCGAGGTTAACGGCTTTGCTTATGTTGCTGGTTTAGCTGACGAACAAAAAGCCACATTGCGACCCACTGCATCGGAGCGTATGACATTGTGCTATTCACTGGTGCGCTATCTTAAGTGAATAAACAGGATGCGCAGCTCCACAGATATAACTTAGAATTCATATTTTATCTACCTGGGCCGGCCACCCAAGTAGAGCCTATATATGGGAAACACTGTTGTATTTGGGTTTGAATTGCTGTAAATTTTTGCACCAACATTTTATTTACTGCAACTGAATATCAGCTGCAAGTATCAGTCATCTGCCTTCTTGACTTACTACATACTTAATCAGTATCGTTATGAGCCCTGATAAAACAATACCAGTCAATCCCTACTCTGACTGTTAGGTAACATAATCTGCCTGCAGTCATCTCTAAAGCTCACAAAATAATTTGTCACGTCTTGTTTCTTTAATCCATACAAAGTAGAACTGAAAACAACACGTCTTAGTTTTACAGGGGGTTGGATGTGGGACTCGTCCTTGGCCTCATGAAGGGAACTGGCTAGCCAGGATATAGGCTGGCACATAACCCCTCAAAAGACCTGTAATTATTATTATTACTTCTTAGTTTCTTGCAATTGACCCTCCCATTTAAACTGCTGCAAGACAAGCCCCCAAAATGTAAAACTATTCCTTTTTAAAAAGAAGAAAGAAAGAAAATGTATCGATGCAAGGCTCTACGGAGTCATGTAATTTTATGAGACTGTTGGTCTCATAATTTAACAGTGATGTGCTCTGTGATGGTGACCATACAGCCACTACTCTGGTTCACAGAAGTGCAAGTTTATAAGTAAAGCAGCATGAACTATTAGTCAGTAGCAGATGGTACTGCGGCTGCCACCAGCTGTGCCCCCTCTCCTCCCTCCATTTCCCCCCATTTCTGGCTGGGTGATGTCATGGAAAGAGGGAATTTTTTTTTTCTCTCTGTGGTGTTGGACCGTCTCACAGCCTGTCAGTGTCAAGTGAAAGCAGAAAGCCCCTAAGAGCATTCGCTTGCAGCTGTCATGTGACCCCTCCGGCCAAACAAAATGTAAATTCTAGGAGTTGCAGTGAAACCCCTCAGCTGCCACTACAAAGATGTGGGCTCAGATAACAGGACCCTCCCCACTGTCTTTTCCTCCAATTCCCTCGTCCCTATACAGAGGGAGGCTGCCAGTGAAGCTGTCCCTCTGCTGTGGATTAAAGCATGACAATTTGGTTTTTCTATAGTTACAAATAAGCAGTGCTAAATGCGCTCAAGTTTTCTTTTTCCGGACTGGAAGATTGTTGCTTGAATTAGGTTCAAAACCCCAATAACAAATCCAAAGAAAGGCATTGTTTTTGTGGTCTCAAACCTACCTTAAAATGTGCTGAAGAGACAACTGTAGTGTTGGATAGATTTTTCCTCCTGCTCTATATCTGGTTACACATTGTCTCACAAGGAGCAGAATCACTGGGCTGTCTTCCCTACCATTACTGAGTCAGAACTGTTTGATTCAAAAGTAAAATGAATTTCTTTGATCTCCCAGTGTGCAAACGGAAAAGATATAGTCAGGAAACCGAGTGCAAGGTTCCAGTTTGCAAAATTATGACAGTGCTGCTCACTGCCTGCAGGTTCGGCTGTGGAAAAAGCTGTAGGAAGATGGATAGAGGGAGGAACATTTTTTTGATCTTTTCTTTTAAGATTAAAGGTAGAATTATGGATGCAGCCACCTCTCCTAACATACCAGAGTTTGTTTGGACTTTATAACAGAGGATAGACTGGTATCAGTCTGATCTATGGTTGCTTTTTCTTGGACACGTTGTTCAGCCCCTGCAACTGCTGCTGCATCCCTGTGCCAATCCCATCATGCCATGAACTGTGACAATCCCCGAAAGCTAGCAAGGCATAAAAGGTGCCATTAGTCTGTCTTGAAGAAAAATACAGCCACATTTTATTTTGAATAGAATGGGCCAGTTTGTTATTAGAGCACAAAATAAAAGCA
>JAQFJB010000022.1:5712739-5722988 GCA_029874875.1 Naso minor
AGCGAAGACAAAGAGAGCTTTATCCTTCACATTTGTGACAAAGATACGTAATGGAGGCAGGATTTCTTACATTTTTAACAAACTCTGCTCCAAACATCAGTGCACTGAACAGCAAACACTCCACTTATTAGTTATCAATTAATGAACCGCCCTCTGCAGGACATTTTACGTCATAACAACATATTAAATCACTGGTCCAAACATTTTTTCTGGCCTTGGAAACAGCTTTAAAAATTCATGCATATCAAAAAACATATACGCCAACACCAGTATGTCTATGATTACATCGGCCGACATCAGCAAAATGACATATCTGCTGAGCCCTACTTGTGATTCTTCAGAACTTGATAAGAAACTAAATTAGGTCGTTTTATTTCATGTACATGTATGAGAGGATACATGTGTGATGATACACAGTCAGTGGGTCTGAAGAAGCATGTGATGGTGTGCGTGTGTGTGCCGATCATAACAGTAAAACATAGTCGAATGTGAAACCCTCACTCAGCAACTTTAATGCTGGCGCCGCGAACAAAAGGGTCAGAGCTCACAGTAATTTCTGTTCTCTCCACATCAATATATGATGCTTGACTGGGGGCAATGAGAACCTGTCCGCAGTTATAAAAGGGGTATGTTTGTACGAGCAGAGTGAACACATTCTATGTGCACATTAGACACCTTTCGACCCTCCAACGTGCAGTACGGAAAACTGCAAGGACTTTCTGGCTCAACAATGTCTTTCCTCAAACCCCCCCCAAAAAAAAATCACTGGAGTAAGCTCCGGTTTATTATGCCTAATGTACCATCTGCTTTCCCGGGTGACTCCTCATTAAAAATGGAGGAACTAAATAACATATCTCACCTCTGCAGGACTGAACCTAAAGGAGACCTGTGCTGGTAGAGGAGGAGGGGACGAGACAGGCCCGACAACTCCGTCTTTATATGAGACAGTCTGTGTAACACGCTGAAAAATGCAAGCAGAGGTTCTTTTAAGATTGCAGCTCCAGGCGGTCTCGACAGATATTTTGCTTCCAAACACATCTCGAGGAACTTGTCACATTTACGTTCCAAACTCAAATTCAATCAATCACAAAAGACGTTTTACTTGCATGCACAGATATTTGCTTCCTTGCTTCACTTTCTAAGGTTTCACATTATAAAGTTAATGGTCTGCAATGATGAGATCTTGTAAAATCAAGTCAAGTCAAAAATCAGAAGTTTGTGTCCTTTGACATATCAATTGATCTGCACTAATGGACTCTTGGTTTTAACACAAGAGTAATGAGGAGGTGGGGATGTGGTGAGCAAACGTCTGTTTAGTGTTTCACTGTAAAATGGTCCATATATTCCAAAAGAATTGCTGAAGATCGCTTGTTTTCGGTGCCTGAGGTAAAACACTCACCACCTTTTAAAAGTCACCAGTAATGCAAAGTAATGCCTTTTGTTTATCTATTTCCCCAGACAATTAAATTCTCCATTACTGTCACAGTGTATTACAAGGACATACGTGCGTGGGTGTGTAGATGTGTGAGTACGAAGGCAAAATAAATAGCTACTCCCTTGATGCTGCTTAATTTTAGCAAGCCACTCAGGACAGGCGCTCTGCACCTATTTACCATCCGGCACCACACATACTGTTTAATGTAAGATAAGCGGTGAGACGGCGCTTTTTTTTTGGTCGTATAATTTTTCAAATATTGGAGGAAAAACAGCTGCACTAAACACAATTCTCAACATGGCTCATCTCAGTATGAATGGATAAATAATTCAAGAACTGCCAGAGAAAACACATTAGTTTTAAATATACACTGGACTGCAGAGTTCCGCTTCTTCTCAGAGATGATAAATACTTTTTAAACTCAGTCCCTCGGCGCAAGCTTTGTGGAACTGAGGATGGGGTCTTTCATTTAATTTTGAGGGTTGTGCAGGTGCTACCGGCTGCATTTGTAGCTGCAACTTTGGATTAACTGGTCAAATTATTTTACTTCTTATGACTGACTTTAAGAATAGGGCTATATGTTCACACAAAATCATGTACCATTTTTCTATTTTTGAAAATCTTTAATATTTTTGGCCCATTGTGGATTTAATTTAATTGCTGTAAACAAGTGATGCAACATAGCTTGTTTTCTTACACAGAGGAGAAAGGTCACAACAAAACCAAACACCCTGCACTTTTTAAACACATAAAAAACAAAAAGGAAAACAGGTTACATCCCCAAAGCAGAGATATTAGGTTCCTTAGAGAATGATGGTAGAAATATTGCTGCAACACTACAATGCCTACACATGCAGCTAGAGGTGGGTGATACAAAAAATGTCATATTACAATTTTTTTAATGGCATAATCATGATCTTGATATTTAGACTATTTTACAAGTTACAGCAAATGCAGAGCTGACCGCTTTGTTTACAAACATATGTTGTGCTTACGTCTGGTTTTAAGTTCCTCGAAATGATTTCGTTCCGATTTATGACATGTAAAGTAAACCTGCTTTGTTAACTTACTGCAGGCTCTGCAAAAGTAAACACATTGAAATAGAACATATTGCATATTGCTCTGTGTGAATATCATGGAGCAGTACAACTTAACTTTATACACCAGGGGATTATGTTATGAACACAGACACAGCGTCCTTAAGTTTTCCAATGTTTCTTTGACTTTAACAACACATACACTGCACAAATGAATATTTTATCGGCTCTAGTTAATGATAGAAAAAGGCAACCTCCCCTTCTTCCTGAGTTACTAGCTAACGCTGCTGTCCCAACTGTGGCTGCGTGTCTCGATACACGGAACTGTGAAATAACAGTAATTATGATCCACGCGACGCGATACTGGCGTTTCTTGTGAACACAGCTTTAGAAATTAAACGTTAACTTCGACTCGTCCATGTTGCTTTCATAGTGTTTTACAAGACTTACTGTTACGTTGTGAAAGGGGATGGAAGAAGGTGCTACATGTTTGCTGTGACTGGTTTATTTGCATGTAACTAGGGAAGGAAGAGAAGAGAAGGGAAGTAAATTGTGTGATTTGGTTGAGAAAAAAAATGCGTTTTGTGTCGGAGTCTAGAACTGCAACAGAATGTGCACTGAAGCGCGATGCAAACGACCTCTTTGTGATGGCAGATTGTGGACACATTCTAATCGTCATCATATCGTCATATCACACACCCCTACATGCAGCATGTCGTAAAAATAATTAAATAATTATAAAATAATGATATTAAACTATTTTTTTTATAATTCTCCTAATACCTTGACGCAGCTTAAAGTAGATGTTGTTCAGTTGGATCTTAGTGGAACTATCGGTACATCTGAGTGTTTGTGTTAACAGAGTTTAAAGGAGCCACTGACACTCAAACCTTCGTAAACAAGACAAACAACAGACATTTTAAGCCCACAAGTTTATATTAATTTGAACAAGAGCTGGAGCCACTGAGCTACTTTCTGATTTGTTTTTTGTGTGCCTTTTCTCATTGCTTAACAAAATCTTAAACTTCATAACACCAGATGACTTTACTCTTTTTGAAAAAGTAACAAGCTTGCCTCCGTATTTGCTGTCACTTGCCAAGCAACAGTCTTCTAATTACCGAGATAGTTGATATTTTTTGGCTTTATGCTGTAAGTACAACATAACAAGTCTCACTACACGTGCATGTCCACGAGTAATGTCCATTCTCCACAATCTTTTGATAGCTTTGTTGCCTCCCATTCAAAGCTATGCAAAAGTTACACCAATAAGCTTGTCAAATATTGAGGTGACGCCGCTTTAAAACATGTATAATAACATAAAAATATATTTATGCAGTGAACATAGCGATAAAAAATTAAAAAATAACTTTTCAGTTGATCATTGTGCTATAAGTCCTGTTATTTTGTCAGTCGTCACTTTGTTTCAAAACACAAATAAACGTGGAATTATACTAAGCTATTAATGAACATATTTTTTGATGCATGCACTCACCATAAAGACAAACTTGTGATGTGGTAAAAGATGACGGCGTAAGTGTATTTACAAAGTACTGTCTGCAATCTGCAGTTCAGCCAATATCTAGGCTTACTAAAAGACATTATGTACATGAGAGCATTAAATGGGTTGTGAAATGGAGCATATTGCAAACTGGCGTATTTTTTGCAGCAGGAAGAAAATCAGAAGTGAGAATTTTTTTGCAATGTTTTGTAATATAATGTCTTTGCTATACTACGATGATCTACGGTAATGGATGCAGAAAGTTGGCAGGTCATTTAAAGTTTGACTCTGCTTCCCTCTTTCACACTCTCCATCACAAACGCATATTAAGATAATTTAGTATTAATGGGCAGATTCAATTACCGCCTTGCCAAAGTTATAGATTGCAGTGGTAGAGATGTCAAGATGAGCTTTTGGCTGAAATGGCACCAAGCAGTTATCAGAGCACAGACATTCCTGTCGCATTAAAAGCATAAATTTAGGCTGACACAGAGGTTCGTTTTTATTCAGCTCAGTTTGAAGTGAAATAAGATAAAAATCTAAAAATCTTCTCTCTGTTACGTCGCAATGTGATTACAAGACATTCAGACTTAAAAACAGAATTTATCATTTTGACACCACCACAGAAACACAAGCTAACGGCTAAAATGAAATAAATTTGTTTGACATCCATCAACTGTGGTTACTTATTGGTTTAATTAATGGCTTACAGTGTAATGTCTGTTTGTATTCATTACTGATGGTGGCTTATCGGACTTATCATCAGCTGATGGTACTCAGTTTCTAATGACAGTATGCCCTAAATGGTTTCCCTTTGTGTGTGCTTTATCGTCTTAAACAAAATGTCTGTGATGTTGTTAATGACTCTTGATGATAGCTGAAAGCTCAGCATTCCTTTGCCCTTTCTATTGCTTCCTTTTTATCGGTAACATTAACATTTAGTCACACAGAGGAAGCTAAGAATGTATTATGCTCACAGGCAGATAAAAATTAAGCACTGCCATTAACTCAGTTAATTAATTAATCAAGGACAAGTGCAGATGTACACTACATACTTCTTAAACCAGGTTCTCTTCGTGACTACAACATTCTAATAGTCATTAAAAACTCTCAAGAGTACTCTACTTGTAAATTAATTGTGGGAGATTATATTGTAAATTTTCTGACCATCATCAGTTCTCTGCAAACCTGGGGGTAGGTGTAATAGCACAGTCTTGGATTGACTTCCTTGAGCCGTGTTCTGATGGACTAGACCTTTTGCAAGCTTGTCAGTCTGAGCTGGAGATACTGTTCAGCTTCCTTGCAGACATAAAGAGACTCAAACAAATACGTGTCTGCTTTGGGGAAATATTTCCACACTGGTGATTCTAGTCGAGCATACGGTCAAGCTTTTTTATTATTTTTTTTCTGTTTTTGCTCTTGCTGCATGTCTGCCACTTTAGCGCCCCACACTGGACAGTGTTAAAATTACATCATACATTACATCTATGACTTGTCAACAACAACTCTTCATAGTGACCACAGAAGTATATGTGCTGCTGTAAATTGCCGTTGCTTTATAACTTCACTGTGGTGGTTTTCTCAGCAGCTCAACTATCCTGTATTCTGTGAAATCCCTAATACACACAAGCACTTCATTAAAGTAAATCTCTGTCAAAATGAATATGTGGCCTTTGTTGATGTTCCTGATAAAACTTAAAAAGTACTTTACTAATTAATCTACAAAAACAAAGAGTAAACATCCCCAAAAAGGCCCTGTGTGTGTCCTGTGGGAGCCACATCCTAAAACTGTTGATTGGTGATGCAGCAAAGTCTTCTGTTCAGTCAGCGAGCTTCTCTGGACTTCGTTAAGAAACGAGACAGCCTGTTAAGCTTCTATGTGCAATGGTGGGAGATGGCAGAAGCCTGCCGCTAACCATCAAAAGGAATCTGACAGAATCTAGATTGGATTGCAGAATTAACAGTGTCACTTTTGTGTGTGATATTGCTTGATCATTGTCAGCACGTCATTATCTACTCAACCTCATGCCTATTAAAAATCAGGTTTAGTTTCTTGACAGTATCGCAGGATTCTCCAGAACAAATGGAGCAGCTGGGGACTTGTTTCAAAAGACCATCTCTCTCTCACTTGTCCTCCCTCACTCTTTATTCTGAACATTAATCTGTTTGATCTATTTATTTCCTATTTGTGCCAGGTATTTTATTTATTCTGTGAGTTTTTTGTGTTGAACTGTTTACTTTATATTTGCTCCTTTTTTTGTATAGATTTTTGCGTCAGCATGATGGCACCAGAGTTTCTTTTTTTCCCCCTAAAATGTGTCTCCATAATCCTATGGGGGATTGGCAGTATAGGAGAGGCCAAGATTCATCTATTCATTCATTGTTTTGAAACATAATAAAAAGGAGAGCTATTGTGCTTTTTTTGTCTTTTCTGACCCATGAATATGCAGTTGGAAATGAGCCCTGTAGGCTGTTTTGGTTGACTCTGCACGCTGTGTTTCAGAAGGTTTTTTATTTTTATTTTTTAACACTGTCGTCACACTGACGTCAATGCTCCGTGCACTCTCGGCAGCTCTGTGCACATGGCGCTGTGCCCTTCCACGCTCTCTTCAGACACCACTGCGCTCTGCTCTCTGCTTCACGGATTACTGTCAGCTCTTTTTTTTTTAAAGATGACTTTAATTAAGTGTTTGGGTTTTATTTTGGGTGAAGTAAGGAAAGTTAACTTTGTTTCACTCACTTTAGTTAATAGCCTTCCTGTTTCTTGGCCAACAAAAGCAAAATCGAGAAAGAATTTTATTGGACCCAAAATTAATTTACACAGTGCAGGATGAGTCATTAATACCGTTCTCCAGAAAATGCTTATCTGTAAAATAAAATTAATCAAAACTGCAAAACTACTTTTTGGTCATTGTTGGGCCATATATTGTCATATAGGCAAAAAATTGATTTTCATTTCATGGGGACTTTAAAAAAGGGGTGAAACGACCGTCTTTTCAAATCAAGACTTAAATAAAACTGAACAAGCTGTATGAAACTGTGTTTTTTTCCATTTGTGTTTTTATGTTTTTAACAAGCTCACAAGCTGTTTTGCTGTGAAGCTACAGAAATGTTTGTGGACTAAGTAACTACAGCACACATTTTCATTTTTGGGTGAACTGTTTCTTCACTTTGCTTTCCTACTGACACTTAAATGAAACGCTTGATAAAGCTCACATTCAAAGAAAGGGTAAAAATTATATGTTATAGTTGTAGTGAGGCTTAGGAACTATGGCTTTTGCTACTGCTAAACTATTTCTTGGCTGGGCACACCAAATTCTTGGAGTTTTGTCATCACCAACCTCATGCTCATACCAAAAAAATGTGAATAAATCTGTATAACAAGTTTTTCAGATTTGGTACACCAGTATAGTTAAAAAAAAAAACAATAAGAGGAGTGAAAAATGATGAAGTTTCTGACCTTGGCAAACAGAGCTCCCTTGGCTGCCAGTGCGTCCTCCCCTCGGCCGTTGGGATAACACTCAAATCGTGCATCCAGGATTGGGTAGCGACTGGCTAGCATCAGCCCACTATTCAGGAATTTAAACCTTGAGCAACAGCCTTTCCAGCCATAACGCCCCACATCACTCAGCACGTAGGGGAAGTAGCGATGCAACTGCCGTAGCAGTCGAGAGGTTGCTCCGTGATCAAACACTTCCTGTAGAGCCAGAAAATCCAAATTGGCAGGAAAAAAGGCAGAGATCTCGTGGTCGAATGTCTCATCTCCGTGCCGACGTTTTCGTCCAGGGCGCTTAAAGACTGATGTGCGAGGGACGTGGGAGAGAGTATTGTTTGAGGATATCCCTCCGCCACCATCACTTCCGTGGTAACGAGCGAGGGATTCCCTGGAGGCAGTCATGCTGCCCGTGTCTCCCACTGCATGCTCTCCAGGCCGATGGTTCCCTGTTTCAGCCTCCTCCTCCTGGGGATCCGGTTCTGGGGCGCTAATGCTGATTTGAACCCCTGAGGTGTGAAGTGGGCAGTCCGGGGATGGTTTTGTCTGGGTCCCATCCCCATGCAAGGGACAGTCATGATGGCCTTGGCTATTCTGAGCCCCCGTGGAATGCACTGGGCAGTCTGAAGCCTCACCCGAGGTGTGAACGGGACAGTCTGAGCTGCTGTTAGTACCTGCATGGTGGAGGGGGCAGTCTGCTGTTGTGCCTGCTTTGTCTTGGTGAAGTGGGCATTCAGGGGAGCCCTGGTCTCCTGCAGGGGGGTGAATAGGGCATTCGATGGCACCTGATGGGTGGATTGGGCATTCAGTGACGTGCTCGGCTTCAGTGTCAGCTGGGCCGTTGGTGGTGTGTGTGTGATCTGGACGGTGGTCCAGAGAGGAGGTACGGCGGAAACCTGTGGCAAGGCTGCTGAAGGATGCCGCACTGATTTATGAAGCAGAAAGAAAGAAAATATAAATACATTTGTTTGACTGAAATTCAGAATAATGCAGAAGAATAAATGCTTTTACTACAGTTAGGCAGAAGGAGAGCAGGAGCAAGCTTTCTTCACCTGATGGAGGTGTTGGTGGGTGAGTCGATGTAGATTTTAATCTGAGGGCGACTGGCACCGTTGCGGATCCTCTTCCCCGCCTCGCGCGCTCTCCTGTGGGTGTCTGACAGGTTGTTGAACCTGGCCAGGGAGTCAGGCAGCAGGCATACGTTGGCAGTGCAGAAACAGAAGCTTCTGCCTTGTGGCCTCCATTCCCCAATCCCTACACCCCCTGGCCCAGCCTGGCCCTGCTCGGCCTGGTGTTTGTCAGGTCTGCACAAGGTAAACAATGAGATACATTATCAAATCAACTAGAATATCTGGTGCAACATAATATCCCTTGTTGTGCATTAAAAGAATCACACTACATTTTAAACATTATGCTTTTTTTACTCTCTTATTGAGGGTTGGATTGCATTACAATGCTAATGTCTATATACTTATAAACTTTCATCTCCATATCCTTTTCGGTTGTTGTATGAGCTCTGTCAGCAAAAAGGTTTTTCATTTCATTATAGTTTATTTTGGCTATCCTCTTCCGGTTTTTTCTCCTGCACTCTGATGCGAACTACAGTAGGATCACTGTTCTTTAATCTTATATTATGAAAAAAATGTTGTTCTGTACCCATTAAATTCAGTAAATCGTCACCACATTTATGTGGGTACAGCAAAGTTACTGACAACAAAAAGATAACGAGAGCAACTTCTGTTACATTTTACATTTTGCTGAGTTACTGAAAGAGAATGCTGCTCTACCACAGCAAACAGCTCCAAACCCAGTATTTCTAGGTTTGTGGTTATGGTTGGTGGCCATCTTTTTAGGGTGTTCATATAACCAAACACCCACTGAGAACTTTAGAGTCTGGCAGCTGGAAGTCAGAGAAATGAGAAAACCATTTGGGCTAGATAATGTCTCCATTTTCTGTCTCTTGAAATCTTCCAACCTTGTGAACAACTTGTACATAGATATAAAATGGAGCATGACTCTGTAACTGCACGGCCTATTTCTCAACCCTCATTGGTTTATAGACTCATTTTGATGCATAGTTGAGGGGAAAAGTGAACAAAACAGGTTGTTCCCAGAAAAAACAGATGCAAAGAACAATAATGACAAAAGCAATCAGTGCAACTGGTTTATCCAAAAAATGTGCAATATTATTACTAACTGTTAACTGCTATTTAAAAGTTTTCAACATACAAAACACATGAGTCTTTGGATTATTGAACACTATAGATTGATCAGATAGATTACAGTTTCCTTCAGTCTGATAAATTCTTTGATATCCTTAAGCCTTAGTTGTTGTTACTATCTTAGCTGTCGTGAAAATCAAAATACCTCCTTGGCACAGTTGGAAAAATTGCTGTATGTACTCGACAAATAAATCCAAAATTGATACCAAATTTCAAAAGTAATCTAATGTGAGTATGGTGGAGTTTCTGGGAAGTACAAGTTTTACCTTTATCTTCTGTTCGTGGTTCACACAGCAGAATTTTATACAGGTCGTCAGATTTTTTTTTCTTTTAAACAAAAAGGGCGCATTGGGAGTCATAGTTGAGTCCCAGATGGTTGGTTGGCAAAATCACAAAATATTCAGGCTAGTTTTTTCTTATTCATATTCAGCTTAGTCCACAAAATGTCAAATAATGTCAGCATATTTGTCTAAGCTCATGATAGGGATGGTATGAAACTACTGAAAAAGCCGTCTCTCTTGGGGCATTATGGTGTTAAGATAGTTTAAAGTTTCTGCACATTAA
>JAQFJB010000022.1:6131954-6142403 GCA_029874875.1 Naso minor
CATTGAGGTGCCAACGAAGTGAGGTCATTTTGGGGAGTTGAGGACAGCATGGTCGGGCCTCACTTTGTTGCCAGGCATTTTGAGGATTAAGACTTGGTTTTAGGGTGAGGGTTAGAATTAAGTCTAGGTTAAGGGTTAGGGTTAGGCATTTAGTTTTGATGGTTAGGGTTAGGGTATGAGCCAGAAAATGCATTATGTCAATGAGTGTCCTCACAAAGATAGCAATACCAATGTGTGTGTGTGTGTGTGTGTGTGTGTGTAAGGTGGCTTTGAAGGTATTTGGGTTCACCATGCAAAGCCATTAGTTTGCTCTGGTATGACAGTGGTGAAAGCCCGAAGCTCAGAGGAGATGTTGTCATTCCTGTCCTGCCCCCTCCAGGAGCTTGAAGATGTGACATCAACAGCAATAATGAAGGCCGCTCATCAATGGCTGGGCCTGCAGGCTATAAAAGGAAGTTGGAGAGTCCAGTGCTTATCATAACTGATAGGACCTAACCACCAAACCAGACCGACTTCAATTTACACCACTGGCACACCACAGCTTTAACTTTTATCAGAGCGGGGAGAAGGTAGGCTTTTGTCCGGCTTGTTCCGCCTCACAGTGAGAGTTGTAAGCCAAACTCTCATCAACTCAAATTTATTCTGTTATCTGTGTAAGCTACGTTTGTCTTTAGGCCAATATTATTGATATAGCCTACTTGAATGTATGACATGTTGTAATTTCAAAATAAAAAGCACTTGATTTAAATCTTATTAAACATGAAGCCTTATTGAATTTAGTCATATCTTATAGCTCCCTTGCTTAGAACATATGGCTGAAGGTCAAACATTTAAAAATTTGTAATTTTTTTTCCACCTTATTTTTGTTGTTTGGAAAGTTTGTGCCAATTTACAAGAAATTAGATTTGATATTTTGTCATTTTTACGTTTACAGGTCAACAAGGTCAACATGCAGAATCTGAACTATAAATTTGTGTTCATTTCACTCTGCATGTTTCACCTCTTCACTGTCTTTGAAGGTCGCCCTCTAAGGTAAGCCGCTCCTCTTTGCCTCTTTCACAAGCATGAAAATTTTTTTTTTTAAATTTTTTAATTTTTTAATTTTTTAGTTATATTTTCATTTTTTAGTTATATTTTCAATTTTGTTGTTTGTTTTTATGATGAATGAAAAAAAAAAAATCTAAACCTAAACCTAAACTTTATGACCCCGTGTACAGTAAAAGGACGGTGAGTGAGGTCCAGCTCATGCACAACGTCAGGGAACACAAGCAGGTGCAGGAGCGGCGTGAGTGGCTGCAGATGAGGCTCCGGGGCATCCACACAGCCCCGGGCAGGGGCAGCAGCGCCGAGGCGGGCCGCACGAGGTGGAGGCTGCGTCCCGAGGAGCTGCCCGACCTAAACGATCTGACACCGGAGGAGATCCAGTTCGCTTTAAATTTCTTGGAAAAGCTCCTCAAATCAAAGCAGTGATGAATTTTGATTTGCTTTGACCATCGAAAGCCGAAGCAACATTTCCACCTTTTTTTTTTAAACAGAATTTTAGCCTGCTATTATTTTTTTATTTTGCTCGGGGCCTCAAGTCTTGCATATGCCTTCCTCACGTTAGAATGTATTTATTTGTGTTTTCACGCTATTTATTTCAATTTATTTATGAAAAATTATGTTTATGAAACTGAGAAAGGGAAACGGTGCCTTTGAGAGGCAAAGCTTCCCCGTTGTATGCACTTTTATTTAACTTAACAAGTGGTGTTGTAAAACACTCATAAAGCTGCTTGCTTCAACACACTGAGCGAGATGAAAAAGAGATGTTGGACCAACAGTGTTGGCATTCCTGTCGTTGAATTTATGTCAGTTTCATCTAGACTAGCTTAAACGTTTAAATTTAGGCTTTACGTGATTAGACCTACTGGTCTCACTACTTTCTTCTTGGATTTGGACATTGAAATGTCTAACGGACATTTAAGGTTGGGTTTAAAAAGGCTATGCACTTCAAAAACATAGAAACAAGCTATTCTATTTTTTATACATTTAACAGAATAAACATTTTATAAGTACATTGTGCGTGTGTATTGTATGAATAAATAATAAATTAATTTGTTTTAAATGTTACTGTTGGCCACTCGTTGTTTGTGTGTGTGCGCCTGAGTGAGTTTGTATGCGGGGAATTGTACCGTTTGTTGTGCGGTTGTCTCGCGATACCTCCAACGCGAGCTCCGCTCTCAAAACAAAGAGTCCACAGCCAAGTGTAGTTCATGGTAATCGGGGGGTTTCTACGAAAACTCTTTGCCATTTTGTCCTATATGTATTTAAGTGATTGTACAGCAGGCTGATAGAGAAACGGGACAAAGCGTCAGATTGGAATGTAACGCGAGAAGGTAAAGAAAAGTTGTTTTTAAACTCTGAAATTAAGCCAGCTAACGTTAGCTAGCGTTAGCTGACGTTTAGCTTAGCGGTTAACAGTAATTTAACAGCCTGACCAAAAAGTCTAAAATCCTCTTAGCCGCTTCAAAGTGTCTGTAAGCACGATGTTAAGTGACGTTTTGCTTTTGACACAGCGTTACATTGTAATTTCATTGGTTTTTACAGTCTCAAAGTCGCAAGAACAGCAGCGTTGACTTTAATTTGGCAACGTTAATGCAACAGTGTGAGCTCTCATTCGAAACAGAATAAATTTGCGTTAACGTTGTATTTCCTTTAGTGTCTTCTATTTAAAATGTAATATTGGAAGTAATTATTAATACCCATAATCAAACGTTACATCAGCAGTGGTCACAGATTGTCTTGACTTGGGACGTGTGAAATTCGTCGGCACTACATTTCAAAATGTGTTTCATATTTTACTTGACGTGGCTGAGCCAACGTTAACAAATGCTATGCTATGCTAAGCTAACGTGACATTCTGCAGAAACACTTGGTTATATGGCTAACGTGTTAGCCCCTCTGTTTAAAGGCTAACTTTCAGGAACATCCATGAATGTAGCACACAATTTTTATACAAAATGTTCAACGCATGTTGTGGTCACTTGTAATGTAGGCTGTTGGACATTTGACCTTTCATACGATAAACACTTGACACTGTTTTTAACATTTCTTTATTCCTGAATGGATGATTGATGTGTACCTTTAATATAGACCCACTACCAAAATTCACTAAAATCCACTCCATGGTTGTAAATAGCTAAATATAGGTCATTTCGGTGTTCAAATAACACACCTTCATACCTCAGAATAACACCACACCACTTGTTGTAGTAGTAAAGTAAGAAGGTCAGTGTTGGAGTACAGACAGATGTTACGATGGTTAATCCCACACAGTATGATCTGAACTTCTGTAGACCATCACTCTTAAGTATAAAACTGTGCTAAAGCCGCAGCTGACCTATTGATGGCTCCATCTGGTTCATTAAATGTAGGGAGAGTTAAAAGAAGTAGACCCCTGCAAAAATGTGTGCTCATTCAGTTGATAATATAAAATTACAGAACGTATTTCTGTCGGTGCATTATGGTCTGTTCAGCTATCTGCTTCATCCTCATCCAAGTCGATGTAGTGTGACTTGTTTTATTGTTGTGGTATAAAGGAGTCCTCTAGTGTCATGATGGCTGCATTGCCAGCGGTCCCTCTTGTGGGACAGTTTTGCATCATCCAGTGATGAGACAGTTTGTAAATATGAGTTTATGCCAGAATGATCTGTATTTAATGGCATAATGCGTTTTGCACTTCTAGCCTTGTTGCTAAAAAAAAAGAACAGAAAAATAGAGGAACATTTGAAATACAAATCGCTGAAGCTTGTATTTTATAAGGGGCTTGTGCGTCTGTGATGAACGTTACTCCGTGCGGCTGGATATTTTGTATCGCCCATGAGCAGGCTATTAAAACCAATTTAAATACCTTTTTAATAAATCAAATTTATGCGGTTTTTTTTCCTTTTTTTGTGTTCTCTCAGATTTCTTTAGGCTTATTTTTAGGGATGCACAATATTCTCGCCACATTATCGTTTTCAGCCAATATTGGCTTTAAAATTAAATATCGGCTGATATAATAACCTATAAAATGCTAGGCTGCTGTTTCCATGCTGCCATGTTTCACATGTTCTCTGTGGACAGATGTCATGTTTACTTACTCTGTCCCTTGTAAAACAAGCCAAATTTGAGCTGGCCGTGGGTATTGGTATGATTGTCTCAGGATCTCAGCATCATCCAGTTTTAAGTGGGGTGTGTCTTACTTCTTTTTTTTTAAGCATTTGTAATAAATAAATATGACATGTTTTTCATGTATTTTCATTCATTTGCTCGAGGAATGAATATTACGTATTTTTAAGCTTTGTATTTTATGCCTGCATTTGCCAGAAGGCCAAAGGTAAGAGTGTGCATAACAACACTGTGTGTAAATTCCACTACACAAGAGAGTTGATGATATCTGCAATTAGGTGTGGGGGAAAAAAACCTACACATAGAATGCACATATATCGGTATTAGTACCGATTTTCAGCCAAATGAGTTGCAAAATATTGGCATATTGGCAAAAAAAATAAAATAAGAATCCAATATTTGTGCGGATGCTGCCTTTCAGTAAATGCCTCCGTTATATAGTTTATTCAAAACAACATTTTTGACAGAATTCTTCGGTTTTCCTATATTGATTGTGCGTGTTTTTATAGTAAAGTACTTAATTCTGATTTTATTCGCAATCTCCAAAACATTTTTTTAAAACATTCACATGTGGTGTTTAATTAGGAATCCCGAAATCACGCTGAAGACATCCTGCGGCTGATGAATGCCTTTGAGCAGGCTGAAAATCTGTTGGTGTTGTTTTATAAGGACCACCGTCCACAGCACGGGAGCGCTCAGAAGGGGGAGCTTCCAAGGAGCACGTGAATGCAGCATCGCTCTGATTCAGTCAAGCACGCGGCCATTCACAGTTTAAGGTCCCTCCGGTGACTCTGAATGACTAGCCGACGCACGTCTCCCTCGCCTCGTAGACACATTTCAAGCTTTGGGTCGAAGCGGTGGATTTACCAGCGAGAGGAAGTCCGGGTTGAGTGTGTGAAACGATGCTGATGAAGTTGGAAAGTAATGAGCGAGGATGCTGAAGCTGCCGGCAAGCCCGCTTTGTTCCGAGGAGCGCAAGGCTTTTGTGCCGCTGTCATCCCGCAGCTCATCCCCTGCTGCTTTGTCTTCACTTGGCCCTCTGATACCGACCGGTAGGCGCACGTCCGCTTTCAAAGCACCGCAGTTTTAGCTCCATCATTGTGTTAGTATTAGTACTCGCGGTATAATATACTGCAATTAAAATATTTCTCACAGTGCCATAGAAAGAAAATCACTAACTGCATTATCTTTGATGGCACTGACACTCTGGTACTTCATAGAGAGTAATAGTGATCTTGTGATATTTGATTATAATCTTTCACGTTACATTGCATGAGAAATTCCTGTTACAGTATATAACTATACAATATATAGTGTAGTAGGCCTGTATATCATAGGCTGTATATGTGTTTTTATCTTAAATTCAGCATCTTCTTGCTGGATTTCAGCCCAGACTGCTGCAGAGAACAAATTCTCTGTCTTTGCCTGAGTGTGTCAGTGTCAGCAGCCCCTAAATAATAGATGGGACCCTCACCCCTCAGGGCTCTCACCTCGTGCTTTTAATAGACTGCCAGGACGCCTTGAGTTATTGTGTCTTAGATGGGCTGGTGAACTTGATTTGTGTTTGACACGTTAAACCCGCACGCAGAGCTTTTGTAAGCATTTCAAGCCACTCACCAATTCAGCAAAAGACAAGGGAAAATTGATATCCGGGGGTGGTGCCCAGTAACAGGAAACTGATCAAGTGAAATGTTCTCTCGTCTTTAGTTCTCTCCGACTGTGTGACATCTTGGCTGCTGTACATTTGCATTGCCATGTGAAAGATGAGAGGAGCTGCCTGCCCTGAGTGAAATATTGCCTCCTCAGTTCCTTTGTTCTCTCTACCCTGCTGGTCTGGCAATTGGCTGTCTGCCCGTTTGGCTGGAAGACCCGCTTTTATTTTTATTATCCCATTTCTGTCACGCATTAAAATCCCATTTGAGATAAAACGTGCATTTATGCTCTACTCGGCATTCATGTAAATGTATGCAACATAGCCTACTACAATCAGTCACAACTTGACAGATCTTTCACTTAATCGTAGCAGTTTGGGAAAGGAGACGTGATTGTTTACGACATTTTCTCTTCAGTATAATCTGTTATTATGGGATAATGAACAGTCTGGCCGCTCTTTAATGCATTTATATGAATTCCTTTCAGTGATGTTTTTTTTTTTTTTTTCACATTTTCCTTGATAGGTGGTGTCTGTTAAATAGGCTGAAGTTGTCCTCTGTGCGTGTCAGACGGCTCTGAACACACTGAACCAGAGGGAGATGTGCGTGCGCGCGCGCGTGTGTGTGTTCACGTGTGCATCTGTGTGTGCACATCTTTTCCTTTCCTCAGCTGCTATGGTGACCCTTGTCTTCAAGGACATTGCTGGTGTCTGCAGCTATATCGTGAAACCCACATGTTATAAACAGAACCAAAAAAAAAACCAAAACGCACTCTTTTTCTTTTTCTTTGATTAGAAATCAAAAGTTAACCAGCCACAGATAAATTGTTTTTATTTACATTTGCATTTTTGATGTTATTAATCATTTGTGAGCGATTTTTACGTCCTTTGTGTCCGAGTAATGTTTGTGCTACATGTGGTGTACAAAATGTAATCTTAGGCATCACAAGACCGATGAGGTGCCATTAAAAAAAACTGGATGCGTGACCTTGAGTGGGTGTAGCGTATGAATTAGTGGGACTTCAAGGTGATGTGCACTGCAGTCGTCACACCACGCTATGGATCAGTTTGTGTCATCAGATCACTGGTCTTGCTACGTCTTGGCTGCTCTGTCTGGGTCTACCCACCCAGACAGTAAGCCATTTAGGTACTCAATCAGTCTGTTGGCTAGTTGGCCACCTCCCCGACCGTCCAGCACGTTCAGATGTCAGCCAGTATCAAATTAGCTTCTCTCATTACCAGCCTTTGAAGCTCTGCCAAAACACACGTAGCCTATTCACCGGGGCTTTGAAAAAGAACTTTATCATCTCCCGCTCAGCTTTAGCAGCCCACCCGTGGGTTTAAGAACTAGTAGGCTTTTTTTTTTCTTCTTTTCTTTTTTTCTCATTTGTGTTAAGGTGGAAAATCTATGGAGAACTACATGCCAGATCTGCTTCAGGGAGCATCTCATGGTGGTTTATTTATGCGTGTCCGGTCATGTGGTCTGCAGAGTGGAGGGCAGGACTCTGGCTCATTTTACGTCAGCAACTTCACTTTTATAAAATCATAAAAAAGAACAGTCTTTCTCTGTCCCTCCACCCCTCCTTGCTCCCATTTTCCGTCTCTCTGACTCCGCAGCTAACAGTAGATGGTCATCATCATCTTTCATAGCAGCTCCTCTCAAGAGAGCAAGGCTCTCTTCATTACTGAGACCTGGATGTGTTTCGGCCTTATAAGCTCGGCAGTATTGATCAGACAGCCAGCTCCACTGTCATAGTGAAAACGAAATTGATATGTTCATCAACACAACTACAGGAATGTAATTTGTCGTAATGCAACTGAACAGTAATGTAATTATAAAAGGTTTGGTCCTTTTTTTTCATATGACAATACCAAAACGTTGCACATCTAGAGCTACAGTATGATCCAGTTTAAGTCAGTAAGACACCCATGTAATAATGTTAACATGTGATATGTGCAGCTGCTTAATTTATGCAAAAAAAAAAAAAAATCACCTACTGTAAATGTCGGGCAAAAAGAGCAGTCCAGTATTTTTAGGCAACATTAAACCAATCCTCTTATGGTATTACTGGTTTAAATATTATTGCACATTCTAATGCGCTCTCTCATGTCTTCGTATCTTGGGTTCAGATCTTCATATGTTTTCTCTTTAATTTTGATATTTTAAAATGTGCATTTTTAGTTGTGTTTTATGACTGCCAAACTCAATAGTGTACTGTGCTTTTGAGCATGTGCATTGTTAAAATAAATCCTGTCCTGAATTAAGTTTTATCAGAAAAAGTAACAGGACAGAAAGGACTATTTTGGGCAAAATTTTATTATGAAAATTAAACCCTGAAAACAAAAACGTCAGAAGAATTAAACCCCTCGCAACACTTTTGGTTGAATGGTACTGAAGTGCGTGGGTGTGCATTAATGAATGCACATGTTTGTGTGTTAGTGTCCCTTCCGAGATGGAGGGCAAATATTAAACAGCTCACTCAGAGCTGCTTGTCCATCTCTGGAAAAACATTGAATTATAGCGAACCACTCCGGGAAGCGTCACTCGCTCCGAGGCAAGGTGGAGCATTTGTAACCCATCAGTCAAAAAATCTCTGAGAAACCAGCCTGTGGAGCAAGTGAACATATAAAACCATTTCTGTTTGTTCTCCTGTAGCCAAGTGAGTCCTGCTCTCTCACACTGTTTCACATGGATACACTCTAATGGACGCTGGGGCGGCGTTTTTGCATGTAGCTGTGTTTGGTGGTTTGTGTTGGCCCCTTTTCTGCAGCACTTAGCTCTTGTGAGGGTTCACATGAGTTGACTGCAGACTTTTTAGAGGCCCTCCTCTTGTTCCACTACTCGCCAAAAAAAAATTTACCCCCTGAGCTGTTTATGCGCAACTGTGCGTGTGAGTATGCCTAGTGAGGATCTAATCCGAGCACTAAGTAATCTATCTCACTGTTGCTTGATATCTTACATCAGTGCTTTGGTTTCTGCATGATGAGTAGTGTCATCCCACTCGGAGTTGAAGTTGTGATGATAACAAACTTAAATGTCATATTTAAGCCAATCTTACTGTGATAACAAGGCAAGCGAAAGCATCAGCCGCTATTTTCCCGTGAGGGTCTCACCAAATGTCACTTTTTGAAGCTTTGATGTTTTGAAGGAAGCTTCGAATGTCTGTCGTCAAATTTGCTGACATTGTACACATGTAAATACATATATTAGTATCTACATTTATGTTCTCCGATATGCGCCGATATTAAAACAGTTTTTTAAGGCGAGTAAAATGCTTGGACTACTGATTTAAAATGGTGTAATTACGTAGTTGGTCTAGCAGAGCCAGTCTGTTATTTAACATGTTACATGTTCCGATATTTCCTTCCCCATACCGATCTGATACTCAAAGTTTGGTGGCTACCGATACCGACTGATCCGATACTACTGCATGAAAATAACAATTACTTTAAAACGTAAGTTGTAATCATAATTTTGTAAAGTAAAAAGATGTAACAGAACACTATTAAACAGAGCAGCACTTAAAAATAAAATCTGTGAAAATCTAATTCCTTGCACGACACTAAACCAAGCTAACTGAGAAGTAGCCGGGTACTGTTTACCGGCTAATAAATCACATGGTATAGGTATGGTATCTGTGCACAGACTGGTACTCGCCGATACCGACACCAGCACTTTTAGTGGTATGGGAGGCATTTTCCGATACTGGTATTGGTATCGGAACAACTTACTGTCTCTGTTCGTTGCACTGGTGTTTGGAGTAAAGTTTGTTAAAGTGTAAGATATCCTGCCTCTATTTCATATTTTTGTCACAAGTGTTCAATAACCACATTCAGCCAATGTTATATACATATAATAACTGCCAATATATTGGACATCAGAATTTTTTTTTATTGGTATCAGCATCACCCCTCAAATACCCATACTGGTCAGGCTCTTGTTCACATGCAAAAATGTGAACTATAGTATTTGAAACAAAATTTCACAGAAAACATTTGAAGTCGGTCAGTACAGTAATTGTAAGTCATGTTGTACCACTGGTTCATGTTTTTAATCCCTATGATTTCCTTGCTTTATCAAAATTTCTGTGATGTAGACTAGTTTGAACAAAATGTTTAACAATATTCAACAAAAACATTTCATTCTCACTTCAAGCTCAGCAGCTGTTCATCGGAAATGACAGAAATTCTCATAACTTCGTCTTCCTCTTTGTGTGTGTGCTCTCATCTCCCTAGCAGTGAGCGACAGTGTAGCTTGTCAGTGTTGGACTGTGACCAGCAGCAGCAGCAGCAGGTCGGCAGCATGAGTCTGTACGGGGCCGGGGCCAGTGGCAGTACTGTTGGAGGGGCGAGAGAGAGAGGAGGAGCGGAACATCACCGGGAGCAACGGCGGCGGTCAAGTGACAGATCACGTGACTCGTCCCACGAAAGAGGGGAGAGTCAGCTGACACCCTGCATCAGGAATGTCACTTCTCCCACTCGGCAGCACGGTGAGACGAAAAGAAAAGTCAGAGTTTAGTTGCCCAACCATTGTTTTGTGTCTGCAGGGTATCCGCAGAGTCTTAAAAAGTCTAAAATCCCAAAGTCTTCATTTTAGGCCTTAAATTGTCTTAAATTGTCTCTTTTGTGTCTTAAATACAATTTTGCAG
>JAQFJB010000022.1:6149000-6159417 GCA_029874875.1 Naso minor
AATTGCTGCTGGACTTTGGTAAGTGTGCAGATCGGACTACTATTATATTCCTGCATTAGAGAGGAAGACAAATAGACCTTGGCTGTTTTATTTTTGCCACAAAATGTATCACATCACTGCATATCTGATGTGAACGGACAGCTGCTGACATGTCGTCATTTAGAATAAGTTAGCAGTAGTGCCAGTAGCTGTATTGTAAACGTGACCTGTCAGTCAGAACTAAAGGAGCCACAGTTGATGTATTATTAGTAAATAGAACAGGCTGATGTACCTGTTGGTCTGTGTTATGTTGTGTTAATACATGTTTGACGCACCTATGACATCGTTTTATCACTTGTAAAAGCTGGTTTGTTGGATATGCACGTCTGTGTGGGTTTTTTTTTTTTTGTTGTGCTGTTATGGTGCCTGTTTGTGCCTCTTGTTTGTTTCTGTGCGAGTGTGAGGGAGGAGCAGCATCAGCCCACAGGCTCCTGCTGTCTGTGTGTGCGCATGTGTGTGTGTGTGTGTGTGCGCGTGTGTGCGTGTGTGTGTGTGTGTTGGGCTCTAAGTAGGTCATGATTAGCTGTGAGATTTAAGGCTCGTTATGCAAGCATATATCCAACCAAGGCGAGCAGGTCTCATTCTTGTACCAACAGGATGTTGATTTCAGGGTTTTTCATCATCTGTTGCTGCATGCATCTGTTTTTCTTATGTGGTTCTTTTGAGTTTGTTTTAAATAAGTCTCTGTCTGCAGCTGCCTAATAAACCTCGCTTTCAGTTTGAAGATTTTCTAAGTTTGTATTAAGGAGTTCATTATATCTGCATTTATTGTGTTAAAGCAGCTCTACACAGGCGATATTTAGGTCATAGCTGGTAGTGCTGCCTAAATATCCTCAGCTGTAGAGCCGGAATCTTCCACAAGTAAACACCCTCTCTCAGATTAAGACATCATATTATAGTCCAATTCTTGCTGCTTGGGTAAACTGAGCCAGTAAATTTGATGTTGACAGTTATAATGACACAAGAGCGGGGCAGATTTTGTTCAGGCAACTGAGACGAGAAACCAAACGTGGAACAATGCAAACTCATTTCTGAGTTTGCGGACTTGTTCCTGCAGCTCTCTGTTGGCTCCATCTGTCATCCTTATGCATGAGAACAAACAAAACAAAGACATGAAAAAACCCCATAACACCTACGCTATTTGAATTTTGATGCAGTATTATTAAAGGATGTGCCCAAATACTAATGCTGTGTCATGGTATTGGTAACTTGTGATTTTCATCTATTTTTTATTTTTCTTTCGCTCAAGACTTTAAAACACAATGTGTTTACATTCTGAGGTAGCTAAAGCTGTGCGTAGTGTAAAAAAACAAACAGACAGTTGTGTGTGTTTGGGTTGGGCTTGTTTTATTCTATGGGATTTGTTTCTTTAATCAAGTTTTTTTTTAAATATCTATGTTTTTAAACGTTGCCGGTTTTATTTTGCATGCACTGACATTTTTCTTAGTCTGAATGTAATCATAGTTTAGACTCATGTTAATGCTAAGCAGTAAATAAAAACAAGATTGCAGAATTTCTTACGTATTTTTATGGGACCACTATTGGACGACAAACAGAAAAAATTGACTCATGTCAGTGCTACCTACAGTGGACATGAAATGTAGGAATTAAGTCTAATAGTAGAAGGAAGCGACATGAACGGTAGTTTGTCATTTCTGTAGCTTCTCTCGATCTTTAAATAGAACTTTTTCTGCCCTAGTTGTCAGAGAAAAAGTAAATGATCCAGCACAGTGTCCTACTTCCTCTCCTCCCTGACGTCCTCACGATTCCTCCACAGGCGCCCTGATGCACGAGCTGTCAAACGACGGGGCCCGGCGTCAGTTCGAGTGTTACCTGGAGGAGATGGTGCTGCCGCTGATGGTGGCCAGCGCTCAGAGCGGAGAGAGGGAGTGTCACGTGGTTGTGCTGACTGATGACGATGTGGTGGACTGGGATGAAGAGTACCCTCCACAGATGGGAGAGGAGTATTCACAGAGTAAGAGACCATCAGCGACACTGGATCTGGTCATACTAGTTATATGAGATATACTGTACCTCATTAACGGAGCAGCTCAGGTGACCTGTTTAAGTAGCAGTGGTGGAGGTGACGCTTCATTCATCAGCTTTGATATAAACTCATCGGCACCTTTGCAGCTCCTGCATTCTTCACACTTATGCTTCCAAAATAATAATTCTGACATTTAATATAGCGTCAAAAGGCTGTTTGTTATACAAAGGTCCTTTATATGCCTGAGCCCTCACACTGCAGATAAAGATCAAGCACTGAGAATTTCACCTATGGCTGTTACAAAGAAGAATATCATTTGAGTAACAAAACTACTGGTAACTATGCTAGTATCAACAGAAAATAAGACAGATTTACTCCTATTACTCCCAAGTATTATTAGTCACAGATGACACTCGCTTTTTGACACAAACAATAGAGAGCATAAGTAAAGAAAACAGGAGAAGAATATTGATTTAAAAGATAATTCTGGCAGGACTGTGTTAGCATTCTTTTCTCTGTGTCATAAGGATTCATTATCTTAGAAAAACTATGAAAACACCAGTGAGTCACGCTATTGCACTAATTGACGTGTTACTTCATCACCACACACATACACACACACACACGCGCACACATGCGCGCGCACATGCACACAGTAGCTTATTTTAAATCGGTCCCACTAACACCGTCCTGTTACCGTAAATACTCACTAAAGGACCAAATGTGGATTAATCCACAGCTGAAAATAGTCCCCAAGAAATGCCCTATCTACTCCTGTTTAAACAGCGCTTGCTGAAAACTGAAGTGTTTTAGCAAATAAGAAAACCATTTGTTCACATTCATAGTAAGAAAAATCTTTTTCTTGAAGGCAGTGCCGTCGTCTGAGCTGTTTGTAAAGGTCATGTGATGAATTTACGTGCTGAATGTCCCTCTTTTCCTCAACAGTCATCTACAGCACCAAACTGTACCGCTTCTTTAAATACATAGAGAACAGAGACGTGGCCAAGTCTGTGCTGAAGGACAGAGGACTGAAAAAGATCCGTCTGGGAATAGAAGGTACTAACTCACAGTGATTGCCTCTTGTATGTAGTCTACTTATCTAAAAATAACATTAACAATTAGAATGATGCATGTAATGCTTGATGGGGACCTTGAGTAGAGTGTTAAATTTTTCTCTGCTGCAGATAAGATTGGTTTATATTTTACAGACTGGTGATGTGAGTAATTTGCAAAAGGGTCATTAAAAAGGAACATAGATCAGAGGACATCACTTTACCACTCGACCTTGAATATATATTGATGTTTCTCTCCAGCTGTTTTTCTTCACATTAGCTCCACACAACACTGTAAGCCCATAAGAACCCTGAGCTGCAAAACAAAAATGTAGAAGCTTTAAGAACCTGAAGAACATTTTTGGGTCATGGAGGAAGCTCTTTTTTAAGAAAAATAATGGTACTTAAGCTCCTCAAGCTTTACCTTTTAATTATGATTTGGCTTCTTCACATTACAGATGATGTAAACATACATTAAAATCATAAGGAGGTAAAACTTTTCAAGACAACACCAACAGCCTCTCTCTAAAGTTATGTTTTTAATGAAACGTCAAATCCAGACCATAATTCAATGTTAAAACACAAGAATATTTTGCACTTCTTATTTGGCAACTGTGACGCAACACCCCCCATTAAACCTGAAAAATGTTGTTTTGACCTTTTGTTTTGTTTTGTTTTGTTTTTAAGGGAGAGCAAATAGAAGAGTTATAAAATGTCAGACAGGGGGCTTTAGAGGTTCTTCAGTTCTTCAAATTCCTCCTCACTTGATCTACTTGGCTTCAGTTATGTCTGCATTGAAAATATAGTGAAAGTTGCTGGTATGATGTTATTATGGCTGTCAACAGATTATTTCTCTGTCTATTTTAGCCATGCGAGGTTCGTAAAAATAAATTAAATAAGTAGGTTGTGTCTCTACTGTTTGTCACACGCCTCTCATGCACGTGTGCCTTCTCTGATTTGTTCATATGAGTGCTGAAAAAATAAGAGGTAATGCCATGCAGACACGCTGATCACGCAGGATGTGTGGCTCGGGCGCAAGTTAAGTTAAGCTAAGCAGTCTGCTGTCCGCTGTTGCGTGATGTACAGATAAATTCATGTCAAAGTACTCATTTAACTCAAACAAGAAAGCTGTATTTTGTTCTGATCTGCTTTTGTGCTTTTGTTTTACAAAGGCTACCCAACCTACAAAGAGAAAGTGAAGCGGCGACCTGGAGGTCGTCCGGAGGTCATCTACAACTACGTCCAGCGCCCTTTCATCCGCATGTCCTGGGAGAAGGAGGAAGGGAAGAGCCGCCATGTGGATTTCCAGTGCGTCAAGTCCAAATCAATCACAAACTTGGCTGCAGCCGCCGCAGACATTCCGCAGGACCAGCTGGTGGTCATGCAGCCTCCGGGGCCACAAGTGGATGAGCTGGACACTCTGCCGCAGCCGCCGGGCATTAACGACCCCTACCAGCTGCCGCTCGGGCAGGGGCCAGAGAACAGCATGGCCCCTCAGCTAGCGCAAGGCTACGAGGGCCCGAACCAGCAGGCTCAGGACAGTTCAAGCCAGGCTGTGCACAGTTTGGCCCACAGAGACCAGCAGCAGCACGGCAGCAGCCACACTCAGGCCACTTACCACTATGAGCCGGACCCGGACACCCCGTCACCCTCTGCATGAGACCATCTGCACCCTGAACCCCTCCCTCCACCGCAGTGTTCACACTAACAGCAACAAGTTCCTCTATTTACATTATTCCACTGAGATCAATTTAGAGCTAATAAACTAACACACAAATTTTGGTGTAAATCTTCTCCGAGCACTGATCATAAAACTCACGGTCCCTCCACAAAATGTACAAAATGAGAAAGAGTGACGCTGCACAGAAACCTGGTTGGCCCTCAGCAGCCACTAAGCACAGCACACAGAGTTTGATCTCTCAGCAGAAATTAAAGCAACTTGTTGCTTTTAGAATGAACACAGATTTTTTTTTGTGCACAGTCCCACTCACCTCCTCCTCCTGCTGAGCGGCAAAACACCACTTTGCCTTCTTTCACACCTCTGCTGCAGCCTCTCAGTCTACACAGTGTCTGAATGAGCGTCAGTTGGGGCCTGTACTATGAAGAAAGCACAACATACCCCAGATATCTTTTTGTTATCTGGTTTCATTAAACCCCAGCAACAGCAATCCACATAAGCAGTCACCCCACAATGGTTATAAACTCTGTATATGAACATATTATGACCTCTCACAAACGTGGACAAGTCTGCTGGCAGCAGAGCAAAATATTTAGCAAACGAAGGGCAAACTATCATATTAGACAAGTTCATACAAAAGCAGCTGCCAGGCGAAGGGAAGGCGGCTTGCGAAACATTGCTGACTGTGTGAATGCAGAAGTTAATAGGCTTATACTATCGCTGCAAAGATAAAAAGAAAAGCACATCCGTGGGATGGGTACAGGATCACAAAATACCAGGTAGCAGAGTTTAAAGAGAGAGATCTGCACACCAAAAGCCTCCCATTTAAAGGAGGTTTACTCGCTGCTGCGTGACATTTCAAGCACAAAACTCCCTCAGATCGCCGCGACGTCATTAGGGCATGAGTAGGTCTGATTATTTTTACATTTATACATTCCATTATTCTTTTATTCCAACTTTTATTTCAGACTCAGGCTACAGAAAAAAGACAGAATAAGAGAATAAAGATGTACACTCAAAAAGCACAATAAAAGATTTTTTTTTTTTAAATTACCAACGACAAAAAAAATCAATATCTCCACAGCAGGACAGACGGCGTGTTGTTATAACCAAGATGATGTAATTCTCAGAGTCCTTAAGCCTGCACATACATTTATACATGAGATTTTCAAAGTTTAAAAGGTTTTGACTCCTGCAGCCACAAACACTTCACTCGCACGGTTCCATCTCTTTTCATCGGCATCGTAACGAGCCTCTCAGTATCCTCACTCGTATGTGTTGCTTCGATGTATGCGTGTGCCGTGTAGTTTCAGACTCGTTCTTTCAGCTGTGACCCCGGCGTTGTCATAGCGCTTTGAAGCAAATAAAAAAATGTATATCAAAAAACAATTCACAGTGATAGGCTGAACTTTAACATCTTTAAAGTACGAGGATTTAGTGCTTCAGTCTCTGCAGCATGTGGCTCAAGAAGCTGACGCGTCTTCCCCTGACATGCATCCAGAGCTCACACCTAAAAAATCATTAGGCTGAGCAAGAGGGTTTGTCAGTCTCTCAACACTCCTGCCCTCCTCAGAGACCCTTTCACAATCTTCTTTTACACTGATGATGCCATTTTCCGAGAGAATTGAGTGGTCTGATTGGTCAGTATGTGGTGCTTTCATAAGCGTTTATCTCTCATCTTGAACGTAACCTGCTCCAAAGCAGGTCAGATGTTCAGCCATAGTTTCCCTTTTCATCTCTGTCAGTCAATCCACTTGGCACGTGATTGGCCTGTGAGTTTCACCAGATCCCTGTCGGTCAGATTTACCTGCTGCTTCCTCACGTGACGACAATGTAGGGACAAGTTTTGAGAGGTGCTCAGCTGAAGTTGTAAGCCTGAAAACACAAGAGTAACACCTGAAGTTACCTCGCTCACTGCAAAATCCTGCTTCATAGTACAGGCCTCAGGCTTCCTCACCAACCTCCCGAATTTTTATTTATCTGACCAAAGGACAGTTAAGTTCCATTCTGTGCGCATGCGACATGACAGAGTGCTGTATTATATTATAATGATGTGTGTGTGTGTTGCTGGGATACTGTACCTCACTGGCAAAGTGGATTTTAGTGCCTCTTCATTCTTTATTTTGGCGCTAGTGAGCAAGATTCATTTTCAGCAGCGCATGTTAAAGCCTTGATTAAAGGGTTTTTGTTTTACATGGCGTATACAAGTTTTTTATGAAGGCGTTTCACGTTCCTAGTGTCCTTGTTTTCACTTGTTTACGTCCTGGCTGACCTGCTCTGCAAACTCTATGCAGGTTCGTCACCAGTGCTGCGAGCACAAAGGATGTCAGAAGAGATGTTAGACACAATGTTTTTCTAATAAATGGTATTCACAACACGCAGTTCACAGGTGACTCGCTCCCTTATTTTCATCAAACTTAAAAGGTAAAAGGCTGTGATGTGATGTCAGTTGAAAGTTGCTGCCTTTTAACGACTGATTTGATGTTTTTAATATTTAATAGAATGACGAACTGCCCTATGCTGTGTCCAGACTTCACTGAAGACAGAACTCTGCTGGTAAAGAGGAAAATGCACATTCACAAGAAAGAGAGGAGCGCTTTTCTACAGGAAAAAAAAGACACCTGAAATGCTTTCTTAGTATTGGTCGTCTGTATTTATTAATACCATGTATCAGGCGCCATTTTAATGTTAGTCGTGACTTATGATGCTGTAGCATGCTATGCTTTAAGCAGTTATTGGTGGTAAGATGTCTGGTACATGGTGGAGGTCTGCATGCTGTGTAGAGGCTGAGCAGATCACAGCTGAGTGACTCAGCTCCAGCTCTGAATCACAACATTGATAATAAGCATGGAGTCTGGTCATTTCTCACATTATCGCTCTGTCATCACACCCCGATGGAGCACATTCCTTTGTAGAGGCCTGAACTTTGGCCGTTCAGTCACAAGTTAATGTGTGATTAACTTTGACTCTACAACAAATCAGTGAAATGAGGTAAAAGCCATAAAACACCGTTCTCTGTGACGCAACACCAGTGCAAGAAGCATTATGAGTTAGTCATTCCAGATTAGCATTCAAGGTTTCTGGACAGATGAGATGATGACCTGTGAAGTTAATGCTAACAAAGGTACAAAACCTCAGACAAAACTAGTTTATTTAACAGAGGAAGCCAACAATCCTGTGGAAGTAGCAATAGGCCTGTGCAGTGCAGGATGGTAGTGAACAAAACCACAGAGGATAAATAAAACTGGCAAAAGAAATAACGAAAACAGAATGACTGTATGCCAGGAAAGTGCTCACTCTTGGGCCTCTGCAGCTCCCATCAGTGGCACTTCCCGGTAACATAACACCAACACGGGACTCCAGCTTCTCCCCAAAATCGGCTGGATCCCACTGCTGACAAACAAATCAACACCCCTCCAACTCCACCAAACTTGGTACCTTCCCTCCGAGAACGCCTGGCCAATGGCGCGCTCTCTAGTCGACCCAGCGGTGTCTAAGCAGAGGAGCAGAATCAGAGCAGAGGAAGAACTGGTGTCGAAAATGTCTGTCCTTGTTAAACACAAAAAATATCAAGGATATCAAATATCAAGTATCATTACTAGTCAATGCGTCCTGCTTAAAAATCAACACTACGACCCACAATAGAGAGAGAGAGCGTCACACTTTCTCTGCTTCCCAACAAACAGGTGCAGACTTCAGCAGAGCTTGATAATGAGCTGATGATGTGAATCAGAGACTCACCTGAAACAGGATGGAAAAATACCGTCCTAGAGTCATTTTTCCATTCTCTAACTGTAAAAATGCATCGTCACAGAGAATAATATCTGCGCTCTCAAGATGTGATTTTGTCAATGAACTGAATGAGCATAAACTGATATTGTTTTTTACGATCAGGCCTGAGCGCTGACTGCAAAATGGCTGAGGATGAACTCACACTAAAATTGACTTTAGTCAAAATTGAATTACTTTTACTGTTTTTACGCTAAAAGTGTTCGATTCATTATCAAAGTTGGCTACATTTTGTTTCATCAATTTTCACAAACACAAGGAGGACTCAAATGGGTTTCCTCAAAATTCAAGTACCTACTAAGCATAAATAACCCACTGTGGAAAAAAAAAAGGTCATTTAAGACAATTAAAAATGAGGATCAGGTCATTTAGATGTTTTAAATTGTGTACGAGGCTCAAATATGTTTTGTGGCTCTAGACAGATTTTTATGGTGAAGAAGAGGGTCAAACCGGCTCTTTTGATGGTGAAGGTTGCTGATCCCTGACAGAGGCTAACACAACAGACAAATCTTGTCAACTTGATTTAATTAGCCTAATAAAAAAAAAAGTGGCTGTGCAGCATGTGTGCCTTCGATTTTACAGCATAAGTCAGGAATGAAAATTGGAGATTCCTCTGCAAAAATTCAAACTGGTAGTTTACAAGTCCTGTATGCTTCAGGTTGATGTCCACTTTAAAGCATGCTGTGGAGGTGCGTGAGGATAAGGTAGACATACAGCTAAAACTTTTACTGCTAGAGCAAATGAGACCTGTGTGTTTTATACTGTACACTTTACATTATGAACCATTAATTAAGATTGAGTCACATTACATGGACTTTAACACATTAGCTACCAAATTGCATTTCCTGCTGAAAATGCAGTGTGAATGTTGAGAGCTGAAATACCAATGCATGGTTTAAAAAAAATGCATAAATGTGCAATAAATTGCCCGAAAAAGAAAAACTGAGCTATGATGTTATAAACTGCACCGCTGATAAACCTTGAAGCTGAAATGCAAAACAGGCTGACGTGGAATCAGAACCTTGCTCTGTGAGAATGAAAAGAAGTAAGGAAGGAGATGAGCAGAAGGAAAGAGGCAGAGGAGACGGAGAGAAGAGGCTGCAGCTGAGGTTTGAACAGCTCCGCAGAGCAGAACTGAAATACTCTTTAATGCAGAAACTGAGAACTATGATCTAATACACACAGCCACCCCATTTCCTCTCCCTGCCCAGACGATGTAGTCACCAAACTGAGACAAGTACTTGGTGTTCTGGACAAGAATAAGAATCGCTTCCCTTCTTTCCATAGAAAAAGAAAACATACACTGAAACCCTCAATGCTGTCGAGCAGTTGGCCCTATGATTCATCACACATGGTGATCTTCACCACACCTGACCTTCACTGGCTACCAGTTCCTTTTAGAACTGATTTTAAGATTTTATTGCGAGTTTTTAAAGCCTTACATGGCCAGGCACCATTTTATATTTATCTTTTAAACTTTTTATGCACCTGACCGGAGTCTGAGATCCTCTGGCAAGAACTTTCTGATTGACTCGGTCTGGACGTGAGTAAAAGCGATCGGGTTTTCACTGCTTGGGCCCCTAAACTTTTAACTTCCCTGCCAGAGGACCTGAGATTGGCTAATTCTGTGTCTACTTTTAAATCATTGCTGAAAACTTTGTTATTGCATTTCCTTCTTTTAACTGGTGTGAATCTTTTATTGACATACATTACTTTTTCTTGTTTATGAATTTTGAGTTTTGAATGTTTTGAACATTTCTGTTTGCTTGTTTTTAAGAAGTGTATTTTGACCCCTAAGGCACCTTATAACCCCATTATAAATAAATTCATCATCTCTATAGCATCCACCACCACACACATCTTTAAGTTCTT
>JAQFJB010000022.1:6205836-6220096 GCA_029874875.1 Naso minor
CTATAAGCTTTATCAAAAAGGAAAGTTTTTAGCCTACTCTTAAATAAAGAGAGGGTGTCTGCCCCCCTGACTGACGTCGGAGAACATGTATGCTTTCATGCTCCCTGTACACAGTCACAGCCTGCCCACAAACAGTTACAGAAGTGATGACACAGTGTCAGAGATGGTCACAAGTCTTAGAGCTCAGACCAAGTCAGGCTCGCGACTTTGACCTCGAGTTTTAAGTCGTCTCAAGTCTCTTATGGTGGTAATGCTGCGTGCCAGTCAGTCTGCTTAGAACACAGGATATGGAATTCAAAGCATGCACTGTATTACAGACAGTAGTAAAGATATCACACGGAAAATGACACGTGCATTAAGAAGGGGACGAGATTTAGTTCGGCCAACCTTCACAAGTCCTAAACCTCCAGTCAGAGTCAAGTCTGAAGTCTTTCGAGATCGAGTCTCAAGTCAAGTCTCAAGTCACTTTGTGTGCGACTTCAGTGTGTCTTGAATCCAAGTCCAAGTGCAAATTCTCATTTCTGCACAACATACAAACAGAAGAACTCCAACAATAATGTAAAAAAAAGTCATAAATTTCCATTCTGTCATAATTCTGTTGAATCCCTTCGAGTTTGTCTGTCCTCTGTAAACATGACCTGACCAGCCGGCTTTACCAGTTTACACAAACGCCAGCTCGCCTCTGATGCAGCTCTGATTCTTCCTCCGGAGGCGGATTGAGAGGCCGTCTAACCTTTAAACAGATGGCGAGGCAGGGAAGAGGCGCACAGAATCAGCCTTTAAAAGTCTGTGTAAAAGGGACTTATGTGACCATGGTAAATATACAAATACTACTACGACTCCTGTGTGTAACGCTGTGTGGTGGCTGCACAGACTTGCCTGTTTTGGCACAGCTCAAGAACAACGTAATAAAAGTTTTTTTAACACAAGCTTTTTTAAAAAATCTCCTCTCACCCACAAGCATGTCGACAACTCTGTCAGAAAAATAAAGAAGCGGTGAAAGGCAGGCTCGTTTAAGTGCATTGACACTGATCAGGCGCTTCGTATTGATCACATGTGGTTGAATGAGGGCACATAGAGGCCAATCCACATGCTCACATTTCCAGTTGAACTTCATCTTACAAAGGGAAGATTGCGTGCAGTGTGCATACACCCAGTTTTATAAATCGGATTAATTTTTTTGGCACGTGCCAATTTTGGCTTTTAGACACACACTTTGGATTCTGAGCACTGTTTGAGAAATGAGAACCCTGGCCAGCTAAACCAACACGTCTGTCCATTGTTTTTATGTTACCATGAACTCATTTTCTCTTTCTGAACATTCAACAATATTATCAGTCTTCTCATTGATATTTCGTCATTGTCTAATTCTGTTGTTTAATCTGTTATAATGATAATAATAACTGATTGCATGTTAATTGATTTATATAGTGTTATTTTAATCATAAGAGACTCAAAGCACTCCACAGTGAAGGGGAGGCAGCCGCCTGGGTGATGCACAGCAGCTGTTTTCTGCACCAGAGCGACTGACCACACCGACTGGAGAGTGAGATGAGTGAATAAGCCAGGAGGGGATGAACAGGGGGCCAGACTGAATGAGCCAGGTTGGGACTTTATGAGATAGAGATCACCACCTGCTGACCACTTTCAGCAGCAACTTCGTTTTTCCCAGGAGGTCTCTCATCCAAGTACTGACCACGCCCACACCAGCTTAGCTTCAGTGATACCAGAGGCAGGTAACTGCTGGTCCGGCTGCTGTTTACTCTCAGCTGTTTCCTAAATTCAGCCCTGCTGGTACTGGCACTCCACATGCTAGTTAGAGGTAGTTCACTCACACACACTCACACACACACACACACACACGCACACACGCACAGACACAATCTCTTGTGTTCTCTCTCTCTCACTCACCTTTTTCCCCTCCTCAAACAAAATGACAGAAATCCATCAGATAAACGCAGAACTTTGATCCTTGTCTTGTTTCACACGTTAAGACTGTTTTTTCTTCTACCTACTCTTGGGCACAGCAGCTGTTCTGAGCAGAATTAGACAACAATGGCACTGAAAGGAAGAGCATTCAGACTGTCAGAGGACTCTTAACACAAGCACAGTGTGCATGGAGATGAGTATAAAACTTCTGTGGGCGTTTTGGATTTTTATTTCTCATTAATCACGTATTAGAGTTTGTAACATAATTCAAGGTTGGGCAGGTGGGTGTCACCTGAGGCCAAGTTGTTAGAGAGGATTTATGGCCACTCTTCATCTGTTGTACATCATGTAGATCATATGGGTGACAGTGCTTTGGAGACATTACTGTGACAACTGTGAAAACTGTATGAAATAATCGTTGTATAGCTACATAATTGATTAAACACACATCTCCATCTCCTCCTTGTCTTTTTGTCTGAATACCAGTTGCAATAATTATTTTAAAAATATTTGCAGTGTCAGGCTGTAAAAGCTCTATTTTCATCAAAGGAAGTAAATAAACTTTTCTTCAATAATGCACATCACAGAACCAAATGTCCCGTGCCTTTTATAAATACATATACAAAACAAATACATTAGATTTTAGACCTTGAATCAAATGTTAAGATGAATCTTGCTAATTGTTTGACAGCATTTTAAATAAATTAAAAAAAAACAGAACACAAAATATTGCAATCATCATAATATCAAATTCCATTTCCTTTCGTCTATTATACTTTGTTTAATCTCTCTCTCTCTCTCTCTCTCTCTACAAGGCCAAATGCAGAAAAGAAAATGTTGGCAGCCTCTCCTGTTACTTATTGTATTAAATGGGCTTCTTAAAAGTCTAATGTTGTCTGCAGGCCTCTAAATTGATTGATGACAATCGTATCGTGGCAAACATTCTGATACAGGCAAATATTGTACTGTTGTCCGAAGAAGTGATATATGGTGATGAAACCTGTGATTCACACCAACACTTCTGAGCGTGGCTGATGGGAGCTCAGCCGTCTGTGGTCATTGTGGTTACAGTACTTGGTTACTGTGCAGCCGTCTGTGTCGCCGTGGTCACAGTGTTATTATGTTGCCATCCTCTCTCATGTGCTCCTGACTGCTCCTGAGTGTGTGGGCGAGGTTTCCGTTGTGACTGGACAGCATCATGGAGCGGTCACTCAGGGTTCCTCCAACGCTGTTCGGCAATGAGACGCTCTGTGGGAGGGGCCTGACCACAGCGGAGTTTGCCGGCGTGTTGCTCAGTGAGTCTCTGTTGAGGTTGATGTTATTGCTGTTGGTCACCCGCTGGGAGTCGAAGGCTGTCAGGCAGTCATTCTCCAGAATTAGGTCACCATCGTCATCCTCATCATCACTATCGCCCTCTGCAATGCTGTTGCTGTAGTAACAACAGGTGGCAGAGTGAAAAATAATCATGGAATTGCTGTAGAAATTATATTGATGTTGAACACATGCCAAAAATGACAAAGTGACACCAGGACTGATCAGTGTAGTGTATAATTCTTGAACCGTTGAAGTCTCATTACAATGTTAGACACATCATTTAAACGATCTTCTGAGGCTCCCTTTATAAATGTTGTAGGAGCCAATGTTAATTTAAATTTATATAATTTGATTCGATAGATTTAAGTGTTTTGTATTTTGCTGAAGTGGGTTGTTATTCATTGTTTATGCAGGCCCTGAATGGCAGTAGTCTTTTATGTTGAAAATCCACTTTTCTGTTCTTTTCCTGTGTTACCTAAATTTGTTATGCGTATGCTCTTGACAAAAGAAAAAAAAGATAAAAGAGTAAATAGGAGTGTGGGTTTTGTTTTAGCCCTGAAGGTGTGGTAAAAAAAAGGTTTTTTGACCGTCTTTGTCACTGTCACAGTTATACTTGTCAACACAAGGTGAACGTGTTTATATATTTTTTACAACTGAGAGAAGCTCAGAATGTGGATGTAAACAATACCTGGATGAACAGCAAGTATAATAAATGGTCAAGACTACTACCTGGCTCTTCTGTGATTGTGAGTAAGGAGTAGAACGGTGCATACGAGTCAAGACTAGCTGCCTACTGCCTTCAATTAAGAACTCTCTGTGTCTGTGGACTTGAAATGTTGACTGACATTTGCCACTACATTCAGTCAAAAAACCTTTTTGCCATCATGTTGGGATGGATACGAGTACTCAGGAATTAGACGGAGCCCAAAAGGATTATATTGCTGCGGAAGATAACACTGCGGGAATATAAAAGACTTTACACATTGTTAAAATATTGTAATAAACCGCAATGGAGGAAGTGCAAATTGGAGACGATGAAGACGCTTTTACTGAAAATGACCACAAGAGGGCGGTCATACCTACAGAAAAGGGCTTTGAGGATAAACTGCAGCAGCATATCACTGCAAGAAGAACCAAATTAAGGCTGTTGACTGCTAAATCCAACCAAATAGAACACCTCATGGAAAATAGTGAGAATTTGGTACATATTGAGCAAAAGGAAATGAATAGTTACCATAAATTGTATGAGGACTTCGTTGAACTGAATCAGACAGTGAAACTTTATTTGAAAGAAGAAGAAAAGGAGGCCGATCAGGTTTTCTGGTTTGAGCCTAAAGTTTCTAACTGCCAGGACTTCATAGCCAGAGTGGCACGCTGGGTTGAAGAAACGAAATGTTTTACAGATTTGTTAAAGACAAGTGAAAAGGACATAACTCCTTTGGACAGTGTATCAAATGTGTCTGCAAAACAAAGGTCTGGCAGATCTTCCAGTCGTAGAAGCCTAGCAAGTTCATGTGCATCCCCCGCTTCTACTGTACGTCTCAGAGAGGAAGCCAATAGAGCTGCACTCATTGCAAAGGCAGCAGCATTAAAAGAAAAGCAGGCACTTGCACTGAAAGAAGCCCAGTTGAAGATGGATAAAGAACAGCTGGAGACTGAGACGGAACTGGCAGCTTCTGCGGCACGTCTCAAAATATATGTGGAATATGAATCACCTCAACAACAACGTGGTGCTGCTGCAACATCACATTCAATTTCGCACATTGAGGAAGGAGGTCAACACAAGTATGAGACATCGCCGCACAGACTGCAATACCAAGAGAGAACAGAACTTTCAACTAGTGATCCAGCGACCAAACCAAAGGTACATGTCAGTCAAAGAGCGCACATCACACCTGCAGCTCAGCCATTGCAGCAGGATGCTGACACAAGTGAACTGTACAGAGTGATGAAACGTCAAACGGATATCACAGAATTACTTGTGAGAAACCAACAGATGTCCCGCTTGCCACAAAGAGACATTCCCTTGTTCCATGGTGATCCACTGGAATTTCCATCATTTCTAAAGGCACTTGATCATGCTATTGTCTCCAGAACTGATAGTGATGCAGAAAAACTGTATTTTTTGGAGCAATACACAAGGGGTGAGGCAAGGGATTTAGTCAAGAGTTGCCAGCATATGCCAGCACGTCGTGGATATCAAGAGGCAATGAAACTCCTTGATGATCATTATGGACATGAAGTTAAAATTGCTTCTGCTTTAATGGAAAAGGCATTTAAGTGGCCTAAAATCAAATCAGAAGATGGAAAAGCGCTCAGTGCCTTCTCATTGTTTCTCCTGAGCTGTCAGAATACTATGGAGGATGTCGAATTCATTGATGAGATGGAGAACCCCAAAAACATGAGGGTTGTAGCATCAAAGTTGCCATACAAACTCATCGAGAAGTGGCGCTCTTATGCATATGAGATACAAGAGCAACGAAGAACAAGAGCTAAGTTCACTGTTTGGCAATCTGCTAGAGGTGACAGCAGCTGAAAAGAAGGACAAAGGAAAGTTTGACAGTAAGCGATGTAGCATAACTGAAGGAAGAAAGGGAAATAGCTTTGTCACTAACGCTACTCCAGTCAAAACTAAAGAACTTACCTTTCAAAAGACAAAGGCTGATCTGGCACATCTTAACAGTGCTTTTAACAAACCATGCTTGTTCTGTGAAAGAAATCACACATTGGAAGAGTGTCACAAAATGAGAGAAAGTCCACATAAGGAGAAAGTTGACTTCCTCAGAAAATGCTATGACTGATAATGCTTTGGATGCTCGATTAAAGGACATATGAGCAAAGACTGCAAGAGGAGGATGACATGTAGTATTTGTACTCTTAAACACCCTAGCATGTTACACTTTGTCAAAGAAAAAAGCTCCACCAGTGAAAGTGCTACTGTTGAGGAAAATGTACAGGATGGTGCTGCCACACACCCAACTGCTTCAAGCATGTCAGTATCTGCCAACATTGAAACAAGTGCATACACCGGGGCCGGAGATGACTGCATTTTTTCTATTGTACCAGTGCAGGTGAAGTCAAAGAAAGGCAACAAAATAGTGAATACTTATACTTTTATGGACCCAGGTAGCTCTGCAACATTTTGCACCGACACACTTGCAAGGCAGTTAAACCTGCAGGGCAGACGCACTGAAGTGGAGCTCAAAACCATGAGCCCCAAACATCATGTGGAAAACTATTTGCTCACTGATCTGGAAGTCAGCGGGATTGAGTGCAACAACTTCATTGAGTTGCCCAAAGTATATATTCAGAAAAGTGGCCCAGTGTCCACAGAAAACATTCCATCACAGGAATGTAGATAAATGGCCTTACCTCAGCGAATTCAGAATACCCAGTATTACTGCAGATGTAGGACTTCTGATTGGCAGCAATGTGCACAAAGCTTTAGAGCCATGGCAAGTTATTAACAGCAGAGGTAATGGACCGTATGCTGTCAGAACTGCTCTCGGGTGGACAGTCAATGGTCCTCTTAGAGATCTCACAAATACGGACTCAGAGAACTGTGATCATACATAAGTTACTGTGAACCGCATTTCATTGGAGAATGTAGAGCAACTTTGGCTACAGCTGTACAATCAGGATTTCCCTGAACGCCTGTGTGATGACAAAGCAGAAATGTCACAGGAGGACCAACAGTTTATGACCCGTGTGACAAAGTGTACATACCATGCAGATGGTCATTACGTCATAGGACTCCCAAAGAAGAAAGATGTTGTCACAATGCCAAACAATCACAGTGTTGCGGTACAAAGAGCTCTTGCACTGAAAAAGAAATTCAAAAGAAACCCTGTCTTCCATCAAGAGTACAGTGACTTTATGAAGGACATGATTACGAAGGGCTATGCAGTCAGAGTTCCAGAAAACCAACTAAAGTGCCAGGATGGTAAAAAATGGTACGTCCCGCACCATGGTGTTTATCATCCTCAAAAGAAGAAGCTTCGCGTGGTCTTTGACTGCGGTGCTAGTTTCCAGGGCACTTCTCTGAACAATGAACTGTTGCAGGGCCCAGATCTTGCAGACACCCTGGTCGGAGTATTAACACGCTTCAGGAAAGAGGAAGTTGCCATAATGGCAGACATCGAAGCGATGTACCACCAGGTAAAGGTTCCTGAAGATGACACCAACCTCATGCGCTTCCTTTGGTGGCCTGAGGGAAACATACAACAAAACAGGGAGGGATATAAAATGACTGTGCACTTATTCGGTGCTACATCCTCTCCGACTGTGGATACGATTCTCAATAACTTCTACATCGATGATTGCTTGAAGTCAGTCAAAAATGCAGCACAAGCCATCACCTTGTACAAAGACCTCAAAGCATTATGTGCCTCAGGAGGATTTAACTTAACTAAATGGATTAGTAACAACAGAAAGTTTTTGGCATTTCTGCCAGAAAGTGACAAAGCCAAGGAAGTACAAGCCGTGGACTTGAGTAAAGATGCGCTTCCAAGTGAAAGAGCGCTCGGAGTCCTATGGTGCGTAGAATCTGACTCATTCAAGTTCAGGATCAAGGTACAAGAAAAACCAGTCACCAGAAGAGGAATTCTATCCACAGTAAGTTCCATCTATGATCCTCTTGGATTTCTGTCTCCATTCACTCTACCTGCAAAATCTCTGTTGCAGCAGTTAATTAAAGAAAAACTCACCTGGGACGAGCCTGTTCCTGATAAGCTTGCACAGAAGTGGTTTGCATGGTTAAGCGACCTGAAACAGCTGTCTACTTTCACTGTAAGCAGATGTTTAAAACCTGCAGGATTTGGAGATGTCGCTACTGCCCAACTCCATTATTTTGCAGACACAAGTGAGAGTGGATACGGGACCGTGTCATATCTCAGACTGACAAACTATGAAGGACAAGTGCACTGTGCATTTATGCTGGGAAAGTCAAGGGTTGCACCCTTAAAGCAAATGACAATCCCAAGAATGGAGTTGACAGCAGCTGTAGTAGCTGTGAACATTGACAAAATGCTGAAAAGGGAAGTTCAAATGGAACTACAGGAATCAGCATACTGGACAGACAGTACAACCGTTTTGAAGTACATTGAAAACACCTCTCGAAGATTCAAGACGTTGTACTATTTGTACTATTCGGGAACTGACCAAGCCGACTCAATGGATGTATGTCAACACAGCAACAAATCCAGCTGATTATGCATCTAGAGGCCAAAGCACAACCAAGCTAATGAACGACCACAGTTGGATTCAAGGCCCATCGTTTCTTAAAGAGTCAGATGATCTGTGGCCAGAAACACCACAACAAGAGGAGATCAAAGAGGATGATATGGAGGTGAAAAGTTCAGTTACCACGGACCTCATCCACACAGCAGAAAGCACAGAGCCTGTGAACAAGCTCATCCAATATTACTCTAGTTGGTATAGGCTAAAAATGGCTGTGGCATGGATACTCAAGCTCAAGGAAATGCTCATGCAAATCAGGAAAAGGAGAAAGGAACTGCTAGCCAAAGATAGCCATTCACAAACTGATCAAGAGAGACAACAGGCCATAAAACAAATACAAGCCTATAAAACAACAGTGGGTAAAGGAGCTCTAACTGTTGAAGATCTAAAAAGGGCAGAGCATGAAATAATCCGTTTCTGTCAAAAGCAAACCTTCAAGATGAAACTTCAAGTTTGCAAAAGGGAAACCATAACTTAAAGAGAAGCAGCTCTCTGTATAAATTGGATCCAGTGCTTCAGAATGGATTGCTAGGAGTCAGGGGCCGTCTTAGCAAGTCTTGTATGCCAGCAGAGGCCATGCACCCAGTTATTACACCAAAAGACTCTCATATCACCCTTCTGATTCTACGTGATATCCATGAGAAAATTGGACACTGTGGAAGGAACTTTATGTTGTCCAGGCTGCGGCAAAGATTTTGGATTCTCACTGCACACTCCACTATAAGGAAATTCCTGTCAAAATGTGTTGTTTGCAGAAAGGTCAAAGGCAGAGGAAAAGAACAAAAAATGGCCGACCCGCCTAAAGACAGACTTCAGCCAGACAAGCCACCATTTACACACATTGGCACAGAATATTTTGGTCCATTTTTGGTTAAAAGAGGACGTTCTACTGTGAAGAGGTATGGCGTATTGTTCACATGTTTGACAACAAGAGCAGTGCACATAGAGATTGTTCACACGTTAGACACTGACTCGTGTTAATGCAATCAGACGATTTATGTGCAGAAGAGGTCAGGTGTCTACCATTCGTTCAGATAATGGCACTAATTTTGTTGCCGCAGAATGAGAACTGCGTGATGCCATACAACAGTGGAATCAAAACAGAATACAGGACACACTTCGTCAAAGGGAGGTAGAGTGGATTTTTAATCCTCCATCAGGATCACATTTTGGGGATGTTTGGGAGAGGCAAGTTCGCTCAGTGAGAAAACTCCTGAGCTCTATGCTCAAAGAACAGACTTTTGATGATGAATCCATGCAAACACTAATGTGTGAAATCGAAGCAATAATGAACGACAGGCCACTCACAACATCTCCCAATGACCTGAACGACCTTGAAGCTTTAACCCCAAATCACCTCCTGTTACTGAAAAGGCAGCCGTCGCTGCCAACTCGACTGTTCGAAAAAGAGGATCTGTACGCACGAAGATTGAAGCAGGTACAATACCTCGCTGACCTATTCTGGAAGCGATGGATACGTGAGTATTTGCCACTTCTACAAGAGCACCAAAAATGGACTCAAGTGAAACAAAATCTCACTTCTGGAGATGTGGTAATGATTATAGATGACTCTGCACCAAGAAACTCTTGGGTCTTAGGTAAAGTCATTCAGACCATTACAGATGCTAAAGGACTTGTTCGCAGAGTGTTGGTCAAAACAAAATCAAGCACCTTGGAAAGACCTGTGGAAAAACTCTGTCTTATTTGTGAAACAGACTTATGAAAATTCATATGAGACTCACTGAAATGTAAAAATATATATTGTATCATATTTCTTTTTTGTTCTCTTTTGCTGCACAACTATGTCATTTTTCAAAAACTAGACCGTTCATATGATCTTCTCTTCTTCCTTTCCTGTTGCTACTTACGACTGTCACATTCCAGGGCAGGTCTGAGTGCTGTTCTGGGGTGCACTCACACTGGACAATCCCTACCGTGCCTGAGCACATCTGACCCCCAAAGTTTGTTTGACTAGTGTGAGCGCGTTGTTCCGTACTCAAGCACGCGCCGTCGGCCCTGGCACGGTTGGAAGAGGTGGACTTCAGTACGGTACGGATGCACGAGGACGAGCACAGGCACGGAGCGCCGACATCACTGTGACTGTTAGCGGAGGATTCACCTTAAATTCAGGCAAACAGCGGCAAACCCACGACTGTCTTTTAGATCACGGATACCAGAGAACAATTTGAACAGTGTCATTACAAGATGAAAAAAAATGCAGGTAAAAATACAGGTCGCGCTCTGTAGATCAGGTAGCTCAAGCGTGCTCAGGCGCAGTTAGACTGGAGCGATGGGACAATCATGCTTTGGCACGGTATAGAGCAACTCGGCCGAGTATGAGTGCGCCCTTCAAGTCTTTCTGAGAAAACACGTTTCTATCCTTGTTTTGCAGATTTTCTTGCCACCAGAGTAGCACAACATACAGTATTTTTATTAGTGGCTTCAGTTCCAAAAACAGTCCTCGCATTGTGTCCATACCTTGCAGTAAAGGGGTTGCTCTGAGAGGCGGGGCTTGGTGAGTCATGTGATGGAGCAGAGCTGGTAGATCCAGCTGAGCCCACAGAACCAGAGTTGCCAAGTGAGGTTTTATTCCCACGATGCACCACATTGTTTCTCTGGTTGGCCGGTTTGACAGTCACGATGAGGTTGTGACTGTTGGCCACCATCATGTCTGTAACCTGAAATGACAGATGAAGGCTCCGAGCGTTACAGAAGCAAAAACAGCTTCAACCATTACATTTACATTTGTTCAACAAAGCCAAAATCAATTGTGATTCACAGTTTAATCTCCTTCAAATTTTAAAAAATCAGAAACTTTGGACATGAACAATATTGTTCATATATGCAGTGATGACTGTATGATTTAAGTGAATAATTTCCAGTGAGAGAATGCTGTCTTTCCCTCAAGCCTTTTTTTGTTTCATTTTATTTTAAAGCTTTTTACAAGGCAACAAAACAGACCATACTGCAATAATGACAAAAGGGATGGTGATAATAATAATGATTATAATGATAATGATAATAATACAAATAATAATAACAGACAAGAATTCCAGATGGAGTGTTAACCGATGAAATGATTGCTGCCTCGTTGCGAGGGGCGTTCGCTCGTCTTAGAGTATCCTGTATGGGACGCCAAAATTGTCTTACTTCAAAAGCTACAAATTAAGTTGTTTATTTGACCACTTAAAATACAGTTGCACTCATATTTAGGCTTCATGATTTTGTTTTAATCCTCAGGAGATTTTGAAATTTGATGTGTTGCTTCCAGGGTGGGAAGAGTTTGCTCAGTCTCTGATAATCCTGCTTCTCTCCTCTTTTTCAGAGGATTCAAACTAACAACGTGACCACGAAGACCAGTGTGAATGTTTCCCAGATTGTAGAATCCAACATCTCGCCATTGCTGTTTATTTATTATGTTTGCAAACTTTGCTTTCCATCTCTTTGCAGCATTAGCCTCAGACCAGTGTTGCTGGTCAATGCAAACTTGACTGTCTTTTTGGTAACACAACTGAAATTACGAGCTTACTAGTACTAGTGCAATTTTGACAGATTAATGACGATAGTTAATTTTTAAAAAAGCACATAGAACCTTTTGGCTTCTGTATTGTATTATGTATTTGTTAAAGCACGTATTGACTGAACCCTACAACATGTTATATATTCTTTACTGAATGTCTGATAAAGTACGTGATTCAATACATAAACTGAAATCTATGATGGTGATATATTGAAACTTTTCAAGGGCTTGGCAGGTCTCAGAGAAGGTTAAACTTGGACTCTGTGTTCACCTGATCCAAAGATTTTCCTGCCACGTCAATCCCGTTGACCTCAAGGATCTCATCATTGACTCCCAGCAGCCCTGTGCTCTCTGCGAGCCCACCGCGGACCAAGCGAGATATGAAAACACCTGGAACCTACAAAAGGACAAAGCAGACGGAACAAGAGAAGACCCAAGAGTAAAATGTCAAATTTAATGTGTCACTGCAACGTTTCACTGACTGAGAACCAAGATTTCATATGAAAAGATCTATGATACACGCAGCAGTTACTGTACATCCTTAAATATTTATTACCATTATTTTTCCTTCCTTTTATTTATCCTGTCAAGTGTTGATTTGGTATAAAAGTGCAGAAACATTTAGTCTGTTTTTGCTTACTGTCAGAATCTCATGCCTACTCTGAACCATTCTGTGAACCCAACCGCCATGTGTGTACCGTACGGTTCAACACAAATTGATGTATTGTTACACCCCTTGGCACAGGTAAGGAGGAATATCTGCTAACAGGGGAGGGAGGCTTGCAGTCTAGTCTCCCACATCATGCCTAAACAGCATTTGCATCTCAAGAGAAACTCAGATGTTGAGAAGAGCTTGGCGATGCATCCAGACAGAAGACACAGGAAAAGAGAACAACAGCAAAAAACAAACTGAGCAGACTCTAAACGGCTGAAGATCGGTGCACACAGGTGTGACTCCAGGTGTCTGTTCCTCCAGAAACTCTAATTCTCTCATAGGTGTCGTCATCATCAGCATCCGTCTGTCGCTCTGCTTCACCCATTCAACCCATACATTTCAAAGTGCTGCAATACACAGGACAAACTTTTGCACTGAATGTAGATTTTGAAGTTATGAGCAAAGCTTTGAAGCTTTGAACTATTCGATTACAGCCCCACATTGAATTTATTGTTATATGAATTTATTTATTATTATTGACAGCCTCGAGATGGAGTGTAATCTAAAATGGTTAGGAGGCTGAAATGAATTAATTTCTCACCTTCTCCACGCCCTGTGGTGTCACTCGTACGCTCACCCCATCACGGATGTAGAAGCCCAGTGGTTTGTGGGTGCCGTGCTTGTGGAGTCGTACTCGTCTGTGTGTCTCAGGTAGGATGTCCACATCAATGATAGATGAGATCTGTCTGAAGTTCTGTGGCAGACCAATCATGAGGCCAGGTTTGTTCTTTGAGTAGGTGGGACCTGAGCTAGTGTTACGCAGTCCAGTTAAGCCCAGCCCCTTTTTACGCCTCTGGAGGGAGTTGGTGGCAAAAACGACAGGTTCATCCTCTGAAAGAAGAAGGAAAGAAATATGAAGCAAACAGTGAATTATTGATATTGTGATGCTCACACAAACTTTCAACATTTATAACTGAAGGTATTTTTTATTCTGCTGGAGCTGGACTTGGTCTTTGGACACTTGGACACTGTACAGTAACTGCCCACTGTTTCTCAAGGATGGCTTAAAGGTGCTATTTGTAACATTTTAACACCACTTACAGTCAGTGGTGTGTATGATGCATTACAAGTAACGCACAGGAGTGAAAAGGTAGTTTTCTCAAGGAACGAGTACTTTTCACGCTCTTTTTTTAAAATGTACTTTTACTCTTTACTCAAGTATATTTTTGAGCCAGTAATCTGCTTTTCACTTTGCTACATTTGCCATTTATACCTCATTACAAAAATAATAAAATAGATACTTGAATTCTTCTAAATAAAATTAAAATAAATGCAGAGAGAGCAGAGCAGAGAAAGGAAAGTTAGTGAGGGGAGGCGGGGCTATGTGTGCACTTCAGCATGTGTGTATCAGCTCACTGTTGGAGAAAGAAGAGAGAAGAAAGCTCTCTGGCACGTTTACCTATCCGTTTTTAAAATATTCAATATCAATTTGTATTGAGAAATCTATTTGACAACATTAACACAATGGTAGTTAAGGCAGCGGCCTAAGCTATAAAACACGGCAGGAAACCCTGCCTGCACTGTCTGTCTTTGATTGGGGGGGG
>JAQFJB010000022.1:6317773-6329925 GCA_029874875.1 Naso minor
TGGCCTGAGGAAGCCACTGTTAAAACTGCAGGTGTGTTTTGACAATGCAGACTGGGACTTGTTTGTTGAGGGAACAGAGGATAATGCAGGTTAAGTCTTGGGATATATTTATTTTCGCACGGATGTGACAGCATGGAAGAAAATGAAGATTTTCCCCGACCAAAAGCCACGGATAAATGAGAACTTGTGGACACCACTCAAGAAGCAGGAGTTAGTTCCATAGTTCCAGGTCAGGAGACAAACAAGCCTGAAGTGAAGCATGGAGGAAAATCTGTAGAGGCTTCAGGGAAGTGAAGCGCAAATATGTACAGTGCAGTGAAAACCAGCCCCTGCAGTGCGTAGAATTGCATGAAGGTACTCATAGACTACAAGAATAACAATCACCTGCCTATTGGTGTCCTGAACAGGTTCATTTCCCGCTTTGACACTCAGAAAGAGGAGGATGCTCCACTAATAAGCCCACCTGTTATTAAGTCCTCCAGCAACATCCAGTAAGGACTGTCTGAAAGAAAGTTGGTCTGACAGCAGGCCCAGACAAAGTGCAAACAGACTGAGGAACAGCTTTTACCCCAGAATGGTGGCCTTAATCACACCCCTCTCACAGAACTTTAAAAAAGAATCGTAGGTGCGCACACACACACACAAACACAAGAAGAAAGGCGATACATCCTAAATACTCAAAGACTGACAAACCCGCATGAGAGTTCCCTTCCACTGCTGCTAAATCCTGGTTCAGCTTTACTAATTTGAGTTTAGTCAAACCTATCTTTACTTATTTAGGTTAGTTGTTTTGCTACCAGAGAGAAGTCAAACAGACTTTTGTTGTAAATGTTAGAGATCAGTCACATTCACATTATATTGTTCGTCTGTTCTGTGAATGTGGCCATGGAGTGCATTCATATGTGATGCATTTCATCCTATTACATGAATTTGTCACGTATCACGTTCTCTCAGCGTTTCTAAACCGTCTTGTGAAACCAAAGTGGAGTATCACTGTCCTTACATTTAACAGTAATATTTCAAATAAATAATAATGACATCTACTTACAAGAAACTCTTAGATTCTCCAAAAATCTAACATTCCCTGGATTGCATCCTTTTCATTTCAGTTCATAGCTATTAGTCCATATTCCCAAATTTATTTTCTATAATCTCATTACCACAAAACAAATGACAATAAATTTAGATTAGAAATAGATAGAATTTGGGACCCTGAAATCTGACCTTGGATATATGCATAAAAAAGTAGTTTTTAAAAAGAGAAAAAACTATTGTTCTCACAGAATTTTTTTCCAAAACAAAAGCATTAAAATTGAATGCAAGAATAAAAATTTTTACTTGTGTTGTAATATTCTTCACTACTACTTCACTATCTTGCTCTAGTGACATACAGACATCCTTCTGGTCACCATACAGGTAGACTTTGATTAACAAAGACTGATTCAGACTAAAAACAAAAAAACAAATAACCACATCAATTAATTGTTGCACATTAAATATAGACCAACACAATATTAAATTTGAACAGAGTTGTTTGCTAATGTTAAAAATAGGTGTTATTCTTTGACATTATGAGATCCATTTTATTATTTTAACATCTGATTGGCATTCTTAAAATTAATGAATCAACCCCATTTGATTGACATACATGTGAACGCACAAAAAGAGTTAAAAATAAAAGACAAACAAAAGATATCTGTTTTTTGCAAATAAAACTTTAACTTTCTTTTCATTATATATATTAATAAATTTAGATATAAGGAGATTTTTTCATTAGTTATGAATAAAGAAACTTTTTTTATGCAACAAATTTACAACATTTGTACCACAGCTGCAAAGTACCCTGATACAATACCACCATCTAATGTTTAACAGGATACATTACAAGAGACCTTTCTACCAGTGTGACCCTGCATGTGTTTGCACTGCTGCCCCATGAGAAGAGTGACCTTTGCAACATGCTCCTCCTCACCTATTGAGTAGACGCGTAATTCATAGCAGTGAAGTACTTCTTATGTTGTCCAATAATTAACTACTGGAACTGATAAGGCAGGAACAGGACAGCGAAAAAAATTGCGAGAGGAAAAGAAAAAGTAGCGAGAGACAGAAAGAAACTAATGACACAGACACGCTCACCAAAGGAAAGGGACGTTGACTCAGCAGTTGCAGTCTGAGGGGGAAAAAGAGGAAGAGGAAAGCTCTGACAGTGCAGGCCTATTAGTGCATGCAGCAAGTGTGTGCCGTGGTTCTCACTTAACTTTTCTCCTGCAGTGGTTAAATACTCCATGGAGGACACACAGGAGGCCAGGACCATACAGCTGAATGATGGCACACATATGCCGCTTCTGGGTCTGGGGACATGGAAGGTAGCCTCAACACTCGTTCTTCCATTTGCTTTTTACTGTAAAGAACCCATTTATGCTCAATTTGTTGTCTTGCCTATTGTTGCATAAGAGTAATGTTCTTAATTATGCTTTAATTATGCCTAATTATGCTTCACACATGCATTTTCAGTATGGAGGGAGTGAGTGAAGTCTTCCAAGGGAGGCCATAAACAATTCTGGAGCATGCTTCTGATTGGCAGATTCTTCTGCCTTGCCAGTTCAAATGACTGCATACTAATCCTGCTTGCTTAATTGAAGGGTTGCATTTAGGAAATTTGCTTATTTTTCTTTTTCAGAAAGAGTAAGTTGTAAAGACTGATAGCACTCTCATGTCTCACGTGCATGAACTACAGAGTGAGAACTAGTTGACTGGCTTATCATTAAAAACTGGCAGCGCTGGCAAGCAGCTTTTTTGCTTTCTTCAAAGTTCAGAAATGTTCCTATGAGCACATCTGAAACTCACTAATATAGCTTGTTGGTTTAATCCCAGCAAAAACCAAAATGTGACATCCTGGAGTCTCTCATAGTTAACATAGATAACAGGTGCCCAGGGAGACAATGTGGCAGGGTTTAAGTTCAACTTCCTGTGAAACCACAACTTGCTTTGTTTACCGTATGTCTGTTTTAGCAGGGATTTAGCACTGCTTGTGTAGATTTAAATATTTAAATGTAGATTTATTAATATTATTATTCGTTTTGTCTCTTTGGACTCACAAAAAGATGTTTTCAGTTATTAGACTCTCCACTAACATGCATGCATTTTGATCTAGCACCTCTTCTGTTTTAGCTTTTCCACTTGGGTTTTTATAACAGGTGAAAAAACACCTTAAATGGGTTTAAAATATTTGAAAATGTCTTGGTTTTGTCTATATATTTATTATCTGGCTGACTGATATGCACCAGATGAATAATAAAGGCCATAGACCCAAAGACTCGTTGTTTTCTGCTGTATCAAAAACTCAACGACATATGGTGGTATGGCTTCTTTTTTCTTTAACTTTCTGATCTGTTTGTCTCAGTGTTTATGTCTTTGGATGATGTACATGCTGTTTCTATGCTACTGTGTTATTCTGCCAAGTTATTTCTCTCTTGTTGTTGTTGTTGCATTTTATTGCTTTGGTGCTATAGCAGCAGTTTCAGGATAGACATTTTTTTAATTAAAAAAAAAAAAAATCGTATTCAGTTGTACCTTGAACTTGGTAAATGTCATATCAATAATTCAGCATGTGAATTGAGAATCAGTTTTTAACTTTCTTGCTGAGAGATGGATAAACAAATTGATAACACGCTTATCTGTTAATTATGAAGCTTTAGTCAGAAGTCAGTTTACTTTTTGGCTTTGCAAGACTGGTACATGGGGAAGCAGTTTGCCTGCAGGACCTCTAAAGCTTAGTTATTAACATGTGATATCTTGTTTGTATAATTTGTACAAACAAAATGGCATGTGGTGTTTTTTACAGAGTTAGCTAGAGGCCTACGTCTTGAGCCTGTGCAGTGACTTTCTGGAAATCTTCTCATTTCTCAGCAACAAAGTAAATAAGTTAAAAACCTTTTTTTAAGCACACGACACAACTGATACAATTACCATATTGCCATAGGGACCACAAACAGATCATTTCTGAAAATATTGTCTGCTATATTTTCAATGGTGAACAGTACTTCTGTGCCAGATCAGAGAGATAGAGTGATTTTGAAGCCCATTTTAAAAATAGTATTTCACTTGTTGCAGTCCTCCCATCTTCCCCGCACCTCAGTCCAAGGTGCAGTGGAGACTGCAATTGCAGCAGGCTATCGCCACATAGACACCGCTTACAGCTACAAAAATGAGGCTGATATTGGCAAGGCTCTGCGCTCCAAGATGCAACAGGGCATCATCAAGCGCCAGGATATGTTCATCGTCAGTAAGGTGGGTGTGGAGGAGGCCAGGTGTGAAAGCAGCTTTGATGGTTTTTGATTTACTCAAATAAACTTTTTAGGTATTAAAGAAAAAAGTGGCATATTTTACATGTAAAATCTAATACATTAATGCTCCTTATGCTGCCTTGTATTTTAAAATAATATTCTATTTTTAGATTAATCTTTGTCTCTGTTCTTTTAAAATAGCTGTGGTCTACCCATCATGCCCCAGAAGACATCCCTGCATGCCTGAATAAGTCCCTGAATGATCTCCAGTTGGACTACCTGGATCTTTACCTTGTGCATTTCCCTGTTGGACTTAAGGTGAAGCAAAAGATCCAAAATAACCACTCATAACTGGTGCTGGTGAGACATATTTTGGGCCGCAGAGCTCCCAAGCTCTTAAATGCTGGGCAGGTAGTGGGTTTATCAGAGCTTGACAGTGCTCTCTGAAAACAGCTGTCAGCTGGAAATGGGGCCAATATTATTCACACAGAGTGAGAGCTGCAAGTGCCAATGAGCAAACAACCAATCTGTGGGCAGACCAGAGAACCAAAATAATGAGCTTATAGTAGAGGGTGATGCTTGAATGAAATGTTTTTGACATGTCTGTCATCACATGACAACAGCAACTTCCCAACCAGCCCCTAGAAAAGATTAATTGAAGCAATTTGAAGGTTGAAGAAAAATACTCTAATCCCAAAAGTTTCAAAATAAACTCTGGGTTCTGCATCTGCTTTTAAAAGGGCTCTGGACTGGAGCTGAATCCGTTGAGATTGTGGCTGCTTATTCCTCCAGCAGCTCTAGTCGTCTACTGACTCTCATAGGTGCAATCATCACGAGCAGCTGTATCGGCCTTTGTCTCTCTGCTCTGCCAATCTGAGCCATACAAGCATACGTAACAGCATACGCCAGTTTTCAAGGTGTAAAGCAGGCCAGAGCACTTCAGAGAAGCTGCGGGACAAGAAGTAAAAATGAAAAAATAAACAAAACAAAAATTTGTAAATAACTTACATCTAAGCTAGCTCACTTACATGGGAGGGATAGATTGTTTCGTAACACATACAGTGAGAAATGAGAAAGAATCTGGTGCAAGAAAATGGAGGAAGTATGACAATGACCTCTCACAAAAGGCTTTAAAAGTGTTCACCCCCTTCACCTCCATCTACTTGTGTGAGTGCAGATTTCCTGCATTTACAGCTCAGGGCTACAGGCAGAGGAGGATTTACTCTTGTTTCTTGCTGCAGTGCACTCCTGCATCAGCTGCCCTTAAAAACACAAGCTTACTGTTCCCTCTTAAGTAGTTGAAATTTTGGAAAGTGTTTCAGTGATGCTTTAAAGTAAGATAGACATATTCAAAATGTTTAAGAAGATGTTAAGATGATGGGACACATTTGAAATATTTTTGAAAGATATTTAGAACAGGTATTAGAGGTTGCTTTATGCTCTCCTGGGGGGAGGCCCACAGTCTCAGACTTTGAGAACCCCTGTCCTGCATCACTGAATGTTAGTTTAGAATTGTGTCAGTGTTATGAACGAAGCTTTAAAGCTTCAAATGGTTTGGTAAGATATGGCTAGAAGGTACTAAAAGAGGAAAAAACTGCAAGAGGCATCAATACTATTCTAGGTTAAAATGTTACTATGAGCCTCCTTTTCAAATAACATTTTATTCACAGCAAACATTAAATTTTCATTTGATGCCAATAAGGAGTAATTTCTACCTCTTGATTTTAAATATCCTTGAAAGAGGGAAGCTGGTATAAATGTGGAGGAAAGGTCACATGCTGTATCTTAACCTGCTGTTTGACTGTTTTCTTTACATGTTTTTCTAGAAAATGGGTGATGAGCTCTTCCCGAGGAAGGATGGAAAGATTGTCACCTCTGACATAGACTATGTGGATGTATGGAGGGTAAGAATACGTGTGTTTCAATGTGCACAGGTGTCACCACTGCATTTTAAAAACTAAAATGTGTGCTAAAAAGTAATAGGAATGGTAAGAGGGAATGAATATTACACAGCTGTTCACACATAAACAAAAATAGAAGCAGGGTGGCTCAGTGGTTAACACTGTTGCCTCATAGCAAGAGGGTCCTGGGTTTGATTCTCAGCTGTGTCTTTCTGTGTGGAGTTTGCTTATTCGCCTCGTGTTCAAGTGGGTTTCCCACCATCAAAACATGTACGTTTTAGTTAATTCTTCAGTCAGTGCCCTTGACAAAGGTACTGACTCAGATCTGGAATTGGTCCCCGGGTGCCACGCTGTGGCTGCCCATCGTTCCTCAGGGATGACTTCAATGTAAAGACCAAATTTTCACCGTAAAGTACCTTTACCTCTACGGTCTCCTGAAATTAGCATATTTTTCCTTCATGGTTTCCATGGTTTTAAATGTCCACCATACATTACACAGAAGTTTAGATTTTTTTTCAGGTAAACTATGTAAGTGGGTGGTGGACATTTGCTTGCTGTTGCAGCCTTTTGTTTTGTGTTTGCAGGGGATGGAAGCCCTGCAAGCCTCAGGGAAAGTGAAGAGCATTGGTGTGTCCAACTTCAGCATCCTTCAGCTGGAGAGACTTCTTGCTATGTGCAAGGTGCCTCCTGCTGTCAATCAGGTACTGGAAATGCTACTCCATTGACATTTGGAGAAAATTTGCTTATTAAAAGGACAAAAAAATATTAAACTTCTGTAAGTGTATACTCACGCTTTAATTTATTGCCCAAATGAGGTGTGAGTGGTCTGACTGTTCTGGTCCTAATCTTCCGTTTAGTTTTTCTCTGTTTAACTTCTCTCTCCCTCTCCATGCAGAGTGAGTGCCGAGGGGCGGGGTGATCTCCTGGAGCACTGGGCTCTCGGCACACCTGCAGCTCGTTCTGCCTAATCAAGCCGGCTTCTTAAGCTACACTCTGTTTGTCTCCAGTGCCAGAATATTCTCCACGGTTGCTCCAGTGTTTTCGCTCGTTGTTTCCAGAGATCTCTTGCCCCTCGCCACGCGATTGTTTCTCCAGTGTGTTTCCTCCAATATAGTGAGTTTTGTGCTTCATCACATTTTTCAGTTGAACTTTGTTTTATCGCTTTTCTCCCAGTTTCCGGATGATTTTCTGTTTGCATTTTCTGTTACTTTTAGCGAGTATTTTAGTTGTTACTTTGTTTCATCGTACTGTGCGTACTGATTTTCTGTTGATATTTTTTGTAAATAAACTCTGTTGATTGTACTCTGCATTTCGGGGCCTGGTCTCCTTGCCTGGCACGCCACACTGACCTCAGTTCGGCTCTCTTGTTTAATTGATGGCCTGCCTCATAGTTCTCGCTTTTTTTCTATCTTGCAGTTAGAAAATTAGAAATTAGAAAACTGAAAACTATGAAACACAGGAGATACCCGGGTTAAGAAATGAATTTGAAATCTGATCCCGTGCAAAGGCACAGTGTTTGAAAAAAAATCCACATTTTGCATCCCTACAGTGTAAAAGCCACACAATATGATAGAAATGGAGTAAAATATACTCGAGGGGCCATTTAATTTACGGACAGTATTCCGACACAAAAATATTCAATGCATCATACACAAACACAGCACAGGATCTGTATCTCCCACTGCCGCCATGAACCATGAAGGTTTATTGTAAGAGTTTGTTTTAAGGAAAACCAGATCCATCCATCCAACAAAGGACAATCTGTATTAATTAGTGCTTCTTTTAAGAGGACTAAACCTCTGTCCTGATGAAATGATCTGGAACATAAGTAAGTAATAAGTAACAGGCTCTCACTTCATGTGCTAAAGGTCATTCAGGGGAGCACCAAATTTGCTGTTCTAACTTTCATAGGTGGAGCTTCATCCTTACCTTGTGCAGACAGAGATGATAGATTTCTGCAAGTCCAAGAACATTGTCCTGACTGCCTACAGCCCATTTGGCTCACCTGGGAGACCCCCAGAGATGTAAGACACACAGCATCACTCACACACTCGCTGACTTAAAGTGATGATTACAAATAATTCCAAAACCTAAATGCTTCTGTTGTTGTGAGATTGGGTCTCATCATGCTCAGAGGCCATTTTCTGATCCATAAAAGACCATTTTTTTGTTGGATCGTACTGCAACAGATAGTATTAGAGCTTCTAAGCCAGTCAGACAACTCAGGGCTTGTTATGTTCTCTTTCCTGTTAATTAAGGGACACTGCCAACTGTGAAGTTTGCACTTGTGGACTTTAAACATTCTGGTCTAAACTCTTCATACTTTAACACACATATACAGTATGTGATTATCCACGTTACACTGGTTCCCTACATGCTGAGCTCTCAGTGCAGTCTCTGTCTGCCACCAGGCAGTTCACATAATAACTCACTGCATGCGCAGCAAACAGAGGATCGTAGCTATATCCACAGAAAAAGGGAAATTTAAGCAATCTCAAGTATATACGGAAGTGTATTGTTGCCATGCCATAAAAAATAGAAATGGATCAGGATCACTTTTTAACATAATAAATTTATCATTATAACAATAAACTTATGACATTATAACATTAAACTTTAATGTTAAAACAATATGATACTTAAACTGTTAAAACGCAAAACTTATCAAGTTATAACATGATCATTTCTTGTTGTAACAATAAACTTATCTCTTTATATCATGATCATTTATTGTTCTCAATGGTTTTTGCTTTCAGAGTTGCACATCATACGAGAGTGGAAGATTGGCCTTGACCGAAGTCTTGGCTCTCAAAATATCATTCTAGTTAACATTCGAAATAGAAAAAGTAAAGGATTAAAACTTCCATTTAACTAATGTCCACAGCGTTGCAACACAGGGGAGAACACTTTTGTAACCTTTCTGGACTTTGTTATTTTTTATCGCATCAGAAAAGTGTTAGTGACCCTTGACCAATACTGTGCAACAAAAGTAAAACTGCTTTAAATATTTAGAAATCTTTAAACAGTGATTTAACAGTCCAGATTGCCAGCTGTTAAAAGTGTTATCAGCTGTTAATTTTGTAGTGTGTGCACAGATTTTTTTTTTTCCCCCAAAGCATTATATACTGTAAATCATCTATTTTTAAAAAGCACATTCTGCAATGTACGAAAGCAGGCCAAGGAGAGTGTACTAATGAAGCACAATTTAGACTCAAGACATTTCAAAGTGCCTCACAGGGGCATAGAGATAACATTAAAAATCAGGGCTACTAAATCTTATTTTCATCTTGCCTATCTCAGGTTCAGAGGAGAAGATGATCCACATCAGCTACGGGAGGACCCTGTCATAGCAGAAATAGCTAAGAAGCATGGACACACCCCTTCACAGGTATGTCTGAGTGTTTAGGTGTGTGTGTGTGTGTGTGTGTGTATTCCTTTGTTAGTAACAGCATCTTCTCATAGGTATTGCTGAGGTACCATGTGCAGCAGGGTATTGTCGTCATCCCTAAGAGTGACAAGCCTCATCACATCCTTGAAAACACAAAGGTAAAACGTCTTGTCCCTCTTTTTTTTTCAGTTTTCTATTTACTCTTCTTATGTTTCAGACTTTTTCCTACTAATTGCTCACTTTTCTTAAAGATCGCTTTTACTTTGTGATTTATGATAACAGCGTGTCATAACCTTTAAAAGTCAAGGAAGCTCCCTTGGTAGGATGAGTCCTTCCAACTTTGTTCTTGCAAAGGCTATGCATGGCCCCTGTCTAGCTGAATGGAACAGTCTAGTGAGTTTGCTGATGTGCATCATTGAAAAGGTCTTGTGAAAGATATGGAGCCAGGAGCTGGCCTGTGGGTCTGCTGGGCGCTAGACAAGATCTTGAAAATGCAAAAAATAAAAGTCCAGACAAAGAGCAAAAATCTATGACTGTCTTTTTAGATTGGTGATACCAATAAACAACTGAAAGATGTTATTACAAGATGAAAAAAATGATGGCTCAGTATCAGAAAATACAGGTTCTGCTCCATAGATCAGGTAGCTCAGGTGTGCTCAGACAAGTTTAGACTGGGGCAACGTGAGAGCAGGCCAGCAGGCAGAGGGGAGGAGGGACAGTTATGCTTCGACACTGGGCAAAGTGTTAGTGCGCCCTAAGTGTCTGTACAACCCAGCTGTCATAATTATTTTCAATACTGGTGTTTTGTGCAGATCTTTGATTTCAGTCTGACTGAAGAAGATATGAGAGCACTGAAAGGACTGGACCGAGGGTGGAGGGCCGACATGTCCGATGAGTAAGTCAACACACTACCATTGAAGAAAGGCGCAACTACTCACACCCTCGTGATTGTTTTTCTCTTTTTTCAGGGTCAAGTCTCATCCGTATTACCCCTTTGAATGAGGCTGTCAGGGGAGTGAACGAAAAGACAGCAACTGGATCGACTAATATCATAAACATCAATTAAACCAGTTACACTTTTACATGCTGCGATTAATTAGTGATTTGTTTCCTTAATAATGATGGAACGTAAAGGTCGAAACAATCTGAAGACTCTAAAGATGCAGTCTCCAAACATGAATGCATTGACTGTGACAAATATCATTGGATTAATAATCTCCTCTAAAACGCTTAGACTACTTCTCTAATGTTTCCTGCTTTAAGTAGGTTAAATAAATACAATATGTTTGTGTTCACAAAATTAGATCTAAAACTTTAATTTGACAAGTTAGGACTTACAAATGCACAGTCCAACAAATACTCAGAAAATATTAAGATACACAGTAATTTCATTACATACATTTTGTTTATTACGGTAGGTTTTTTCTTTTTCTTTTTCTTTTTTTTGGATGGACCTTGAAAAGCATGTATGTATGCATGCTATTTAGTCTAAATCTGTTTGTGTTCTTATGATATGAGACAATAATCATTTGAATGACTGTAATTTCTTGGTCTGGATTAAGCAGTTACAGTATCTCACTTTGACAATGTCAATTCAACCACTTGTAGTCCTGCACAACAGACTGACACTGGAGCAGTAATGAGTATTCATATCAACATGTATTTATGAGAAAATCTCTAATTAATTCAGAGTTCAGCATTATCATTACTTGATCTGATATTGCAGAGCCTCTGTTCTTGTGAGAAAATGGTTTTAATAAAATATTGATGATTTATTAAATATTTTGTATCAGATGTGCTCTGTCTCTGCCAAAAGGAAGGCCATATATTTTGGACAAGAAAAAGAAAGTTACTCATCACCGTTGCTGTATGGGGTGTAAAATTCCTTTCATCACTGGTCGCATCTGTTGATGCTCAGGCCCCTGCAATTGGTTTTGGCAGGTCTGGCCTTCTGGACCATGACTCCCTACCAGGGTTGTACACAGTAAGTGATGTGTTATTTTTTAAGAGGAGGGATTGTCAAATGGGAGAACACAACTGTTCACACATTGCCAAACACACACACTGAAGACACACCTGTGTTCATCTCCCAGAGAACACTGTTACTGTCTGTGACGTTTGCGGTTACACTTTGTTTGGACAGTCTGCCCACAGAAAGTTTATAGAGTATTCGTGACATTTCAACAACATGTAGTTGGTTAACTAATTGTTTGTTGAATATTCATTTACACATAGTTAAATATAAGTTGAACATTTATGAAATGGTCAACTATTTATGGTTAGGGTTAGAGTTGGGGTCATGCTAAGGTTTAGGTTAAACAGTTATATTGCTGAATGTCAGGTGACATGTTGTTATGTTACAAATGCCTCGTCCAGCCAATGTAGGGGAACATGTGGCTTACATTTGTCCTTTACAACCAACATTGGACTTGATTGAAGCTACATTATGTCTGTGTTTATTACCTCCGCCAAGGAGGTAATGTTTTCGCCATTGTCTGTCTGTCTGTCTGTCTGTCTGTTAGCAACATAACTCGAAAAGTTATGGACGGATTTGGATGAGATTTTCAGGAAATGTCC
>JAQFJB010000022.1:6453007-6464373 GCA_029874875.1 Naso minor
TACCTTAGACCAGATTTATGTGGCTTTTGTTACTTGGCAGACATGTTCACTTTCACAAAACTCTTTCCTCACAATCATCTCAATTATTTCCTTTGTGCGGGAATGTCGCTGTCAACGCAGAGTCAATGCTCTTTGTCTCCTTGTTGGAAGTAGTCTCTCTGTGAGGGAGCAGAGCAAATGGGTCAGCATTGTTCTTCTGCCCACATTAACCGCTCTGTTCGACAGCAAGCACAACAACTCCAGTCAGGAAATGCACATTCATGCTTCACCCTGAATAAAACCCTCTTCCCTCTATCTCAGCCTTTACAGAGCAAAGAATATGTGACATGGAGGACAAGCCAATGTGACACATGATCGCTGTGTACACACAAACACACAAACTGAGGGAATTTCTGGATAAGTAACCCGCATGATTTGATTCTAAAAACAAAAGAAGGCTTAGCGTTAGCATCGTCATTTCTGCCACTGAGGTCTTTACACATTCAGCTTCCTGTCTTACAGGGCAGACTATGGTTCACGAAAGGACAGGATATGATATATTGCTCAATTATGAGTAATGTTCAGATTTTTTACTGTTAACAAAATATGCAGTGCTTAAGGCCTTCAGTGGATGACTGAAAAGTACACTGTAACCTTGGAGAAAAACATTTCGTTACCACTCTACTAAAAGCATACATCTGTAATGCATCATGAAGATACTTATAATGCGTTATAATGTGCCTATAGTTCTGTATAATCATAATTATAACCCCAATCCTAACATAACCCCCTGTAACGCATTATAAGTGTGTTCATAATGTGTTATAATACATTTTTGAGACAGGCTTCATAGAAAGTGTTACCAACATTTCCATTAGTCTCTGGGGGTGTTACAGAATAATTTATGAGCATTTGGCTCTTTAAGGCAAGAACAATTAAGCACCCATAGACATAAGATATCCTTGCAAAGATACTGCTTGAAAAAAGGCTACATAGTAACATGAGGAAATCAAAGTACAGTTTACAGAATATCTTCGAAGACAGACTTCTGAACACTGAAATACACGATAAAGGTGGACCTGATGGCAGAGCTGTTATAATTAATGGCATTACATTGTACAAGACAGGAGTATCAATGAAAGTTCTTTCAGTTGTTGCTTGTAGGAATTTGAGTCTCGCAGTCTTTTCAAGTTTGTTTTAAAGAAAATAGATGAGGTAGTTAGGGTTAGGTTACTGTGAAAAATGAGCTTCAACACTACAAATTTCCAAGAAAATTTCAACGTCCATTACCTGTACAAGAGACAAGACAAGAACACCACCGCAAAGAGTCTTAAAGTCCAACAAAAGCAAAACACTTTCCATGAATTCTGACTTCAGAGATGTGTAAATATGTTTTGCCTCATTCCTTCTCCACAGAGATCATTTTCTGCCTGTCGCTGTGGGATGTTGTTGACTGGCCAAAGTTCAAAAGCTGCCCTCATTTCCCACTGCAACCACAATTAATAAAAACTCACTGTATGTAAAACAGCTCGCAAAAATCCACAGACAGCAAGCAGTTCTTACGCGAACATTAGTTGTAATTTTCTCGCTCACTAATATTGGCAATGGAATCAACCCTCAAAAATCCCACTGCGGTTTGGGCCCTTGTAACTAGGGTATGTGATTTGACGATATTAGAACAAGAAGGATTAGAATGTGCCAACCAACTGCCATTACAGAGAGATCGTAGTATCGGGCTACCATGCACTTTCAATCCGCTGCAGTTCTACGCTCATACACAGAAGCATGCAAACTTTTTTTTTCTTAGCCAAATCACACTTTTGCTAGCCCATTTCACGGCTTCACTAGAGACACAGATAAACCAATCATAGCAAAATGTAGGTCATGCCTTTAACCTCTCATTCCCCTCTCTGTTTGATTCACAGCAACATGGCGGGCCATGACTGAAAATAAAAATGAAACTGAAGGGTTAGTCCCTAAAAAACTCTGCTGACTTGGATCAACTCAAACTGACAATGAGCAAATAACGGTTATTTTTAAAGAAACTGGAAATTGATTCAAAGGCCCTATGATTTCTGTGATGCGGAAAATGCAGACAGAATCATAGAATTGGCCAGTAAAAATGGAATCAACAGTTAAGCTTGGAATTGCAGAATTTGCCTCAATTTGACTGAAATTAAAAGAAAAGTAGAACGTTTTGTCGGATACAATCTTCCAAGGGAACCTTTTGTGCGTGGGACCAGCCCTGCGTTTGTAACTGCCTCATGCCAGATGCACGTGCCCACTTAAAATTAAAAACATATCTATGTTTGAACTGACCTCCGATGAAGAAACGCCACTACCGAATCAAAATAAGACTCATACTTTCAGATTCTTTACAGTTGTAAAACTTGTTAAATATACAGCTGTATGGTCACCTCGATTACTGATGAAAAGGCTTCAACTTCTTCTTGTGCGTGTCAAGCCATTGCTGCCTATTCCTTGTCTCTCTTGCACATTTTGTTGTAGGAACCCCAAAAGTTGTTCTTTCATCAACCAACAAGTTGTATATGAGGTCGGACTTTTGTATCATGCCTTCCATTAAACCCTATAGCAGTGTTGTTTGGTCCAAATCCATATTACACAGTAATTAGCTAATAATTAGGTCACTGATATTATGTTATGGGAAATAAATAAACCCACTTTTTCATACATTTACTAGTTAATAATTCAGTGCGTCATTGACTTATTTCTATCATTATGTTAAACCCACAACTATTGACTTTTATATAGTGGATTCAACAAGTATTAAGTACTGGTAAAACAAATTTTTAAAAAAGAACGAAAGACAGAAGAAAGTACATGAATTAAAGACACCAAATGCCAGCATAATTTACTACAAAACCTGATGAAATATAGCAGCCCATGTTCAAGCAGAATGTAACATGGAATAAAATATCTGCAGATCTGTCACCTAGAAGTTAGACAACAGGTTCTATCCTACAAATCAGCCGATTTATTTACCAGAACCACTACGATCACTACCATGATTAAACTTAAGATGCACAATTCAAAGGTTCAAAGGCCTTTGTGACACTAATACCAGACATACGGCTGACCAAGAACAAAAAAAACAGGGAAATATACAGAGCGCAGTGAACGACTTTCCCTTCAACCCACCCAACGCAAACATCAAGAGTTATATTTCATACCTTAGGGTTTCCCGCAGTGGTTTATAGTTCAGGACTGTACACACGGACGAAACACGTCAGCTGCCTTAACTACCACTGTATTAGTGTTGTCACAAATGTTGATGTTTCAAGTCAAATTGATAGTGAACATTTTAAAACTGTTCTAACTGCTGTTTCTCCTCATTTGTCTTTCGCTCCAGTTTGTTTAACTCCAGGTCGTGTAGTTTGCTGTAGTTGGTAGATGGCGAGTGCCACAGAGCCTCCATGGCCGGCTTTGGTGAAAGGAAAACAGCAAGACGGCTGTTTGGAAATAAGAACATGGAAAGCCTTCAGATACAAGTAAGTTTACATGCAAGAGATACTGCAGAGTAGGGCCCAACCAATGTATCGGTTGGCCGATATTATCCGTACTCTGTATTGGCTGATCAACACATTTGGGTATCGGACTCATCGGAAGCACAAATGATATCGGAATAACAGTGATGACAACCCCAGTAAGGCACAATACAGATGACTTCGGGTAAAAAGTCATCATGTGACGTAAACTTACTGACAGCAGCCAGCTCATTTTATTTATAGCTAAATTGTAATTAAATGTTCAACGTTCTCCTTGGTAAGGACCAACAGCAAGCCCTCATAAAAAAAAACAAAACAAAAACAACAACATAATTTACGCCTTGATAGAGGGGCACGTTGGGCATTAGGAGGCAAGAGGCAGGTGCTCAAACATCCTGTAAATCCTCTGTAAACGAGCAGGTAAACCATGTTCAGGTGTTTTTACTCTGAACTACATCCACAAGTCTTTTCTGCAATGGTAACAGTCTCATTGCACGAAGCAATAAGCAATTCAGCACACTCCTCTAGTGCAAATGTGACAGGCAGACATCCAAAAAGCCTCTAACAAGGTGTGTTGATAAAACAATGGGCCTGGCTTTATGGCAAATGTCAGAAGTGTTGATGATAACAGAAAGGGAAATAAAGGCTTTTGTTATTTTGGCACTACACTGCTGACTTAACAAACAATTACAATTAACTACCTGTGTCCTGTTGAGGTTAATAATTACACTGTGTCTGACTGGGACACATATACAGTCACTGGAGTATACTCAGTACTGGTATTACAATAGGCCCTGTAGAAAATAACAAGGATATTGTGTGTATACATGGGGGAAATAATAAATTATATATTTAGATTTTGGTGCTGATTTGGTCGCCAATAAGATTTCTTTATTTGTCCCTCTGTCTTTGTATTTTTCACTTTGCCATTGATGAAAATTGCCAGGCATATTATTGCTGATGACATATTGGCCCGTTGAGCTGCTGTACTCAGCAGGCCCAACAGCAGATCGACAGAACCCATAGGCTGCCATTTCATCACCAGAGAAGAAACTCCTAAATGTCCTTACTGCTGAGGCCAAAGTTGCTTTTAAGATTACTGGGCTATTATAACAGTTTTATCAATGTTACTGAAGATATAGAATTTATAACACAGGAAGGAAACAACATGTAAAAATCATTTTGGTAGCACTATAGGCCCACTGAATGCATCCATCTATAATGCAATATGAACGTACTTATAATGCATTATAATGCACCTATAGTGCTGTATAATAATAGCTGTAAGCAGGGTAACCATTATAGGTTCGCTCATACTAATATAATGTGATATATATGTTGATAATGTGTTATATACATTATAGAGACAGGCTCCAAAGAGAGTGCTACCACCATTTTTTAATGGGGATGCAAGCACCCAACTAAGTGATCCCTCTGAACTCCTGCTGATGGTTTTATATGCAGGGACCAAAAGATCTGTGTTGTTTATTATTTTAATATCAAACAATCAGGAGATTAAACCCCCTCTAGACATTATTTTGAGCCAAATAATGATCAATAAGAGACACATATACACTCATACGTGCACACACTTCTGGAACCCCCACTTCAGGGGACCTTGTGCATCCACTGCACCTGAGTGTGACAACCAAATCACAGGGTCACAATAGGAGGATGTGCTGCACACAGGAATGACAGAGAGAATGAATATGGTGATGTAAGGTGCAGGCCGCAACGCCAATGTGGCCGATTCTGCAAGCAGAACGGGCAATGAAAGCAGTGACACGCTGCGTTCTTGTAAACTGCGTCAACAACCAACTGTGCGTAATCTCGGCGCGCGTCTGCTGCGTCCAGACAAGAACAGACAAACACTAGCTGCCTGTGGAATGTGAGACGCAGCATAATATATGGTCACACACACACAAGTTTGTGTTGCTATCCTTGTTGGGACATTGCGTTTACTTCAGTTCACTGGGGACAGCATAATCCGACCCCAAGTCCCAACCTTGACTAGAACCGCAGAAATGACGTTTTGCCTCACTGGGACTCATTAAGGTTACTGGTCCCGACGAGGTCGGCGGTTGCACCGGAAAAGGTACCCATAGGTAACAAAGGCGTGCGCACAACACACAAACGCGCACACACACACACACACACACACACACACTGGCTGGAAAAGCTACTCACGGTGGCCGAGGTCAGACTGCTGTCTGTGAGCGTGAGGTGGTGCGGTTCCCATCTCCGCAGGAACTTGGAGGTGAGGATCTTGCTGAGGAAGGTGCGGGGGTGTTTGACCACACACACCTGGATGTCCCCCTCGTGGAGCAGCTTGTAACGCATACCGCTGCTGCTGCAGTGGTGCAGGGACCTCTTGCACGGCCCTGCGCCCAGCTTGGTGTTATTATTCCCCTCCGACATCTCCCCCAGCAGAGGCTTGTTCTCCTCGCACTGATAAAACTGGTTGTTGTGCAGTTCGTTGCCCCCGCCGCCGCCACTGCCGCTGTTGAAATCCATAGTTCAGTAATCCAAGAGTGTCTTGTTTCCAAATGTTTCTCTCGGACAAGCAAGGCGTGAACGCGTCGCGACGATAACGTTACAAGAAACCTATATGTATAATAAAATGGATAAGGTCGTTCCGATTGAGCTGGAGGGGGTACCTACCCACCGCTAGAAGACGACCTCGGTTACTGTAGACACGGCCGAGACAGTCGCAGAAGTGCCAACAAACAGTGTATTATGGCAGGGTATCCAGATGGCGGAAGGTTTTTATGATACAGTGCAAATAATCCACCATTTTCCTCCTCGCACAATGCCCCATGAATTGTCTCCACGGTGCGCGTCTCGCACCCCCCACCACCGACGAGCTATTCAATATGTTAGGGCCATGGCCTTATCCATTCCGTCCTCCCCGGTGCCAGAAATAATAATCCACAGCGAAGGACGCATGGGAATGACGAGAAAACGAGTGATATATCCAGTGGCAGCGGGTCTAGGTTCCTCCGTCGGGTTTTGTGGTCATTACAGGCTCACTGGCACGGTTTCCTTTTATTCAGTCTTTTCCCCTATCTTGGTGTGAGAAGCCAGCACTCTCCGGCAGCGCCGTGCCGATTGGTCGCTGCTCGTTCATGTGATACCGGACTGACGTCAATGGGGAGGTGAGCGGATGAGCCGTGTGTCTTTTGCGCTTGACTGTCTGCCGAGGGCGCACGCTCACCCCCCTCCCTCCTCCTCCAATTTACGCCACCCCTCCAGCAAAAAAAAAGAAAAAAGAAAGAAAAAAAAGGAGGAGGGCGCAAGGACTTCAAGGGAATCGACGTATTTTCCTTTTAGTGGAAATGATGCAGCTTGAGGACTTTGGATACCAAAGAACTATTAAGATCTTATAAGCTACTTAAAGTTAGGAGTAAAGTGAAATACTCCATAACAAGTGCAAATCAAGTTTTTGTTTTACTAATTTATTTTTTTATTTATTATTTATTTATAATGTGTTCATCACTTTAAAGATGGTTTAACTAGTCTACTTTTCTATTCTATTTGCTGACTGGTTTGTTAACTTCCCCTAAAGTATCAATTATTTTTTTATCTTAATTTATTATATTATTTATTACATAATCTATTAATCACTTTTTGAATTTATTTTGTATTATTAATCTTAATTTACAAAGTTTCCAGTAAGTTAAGTAAAAGTAGCATAGGTACCTACAGTATAAAATCTAGGGGAGAAGGATAACGTAAAATGAAAATACTCGAATAAAGTAGGCCTCAACTACGTCAACATTGTCTTTAGGTGCAGTATCCCACCTGGTACTTTCCACCACGATCATTATTCACCTCCTTTCCCAGGGAGGCCTCGCCTACACAGGGCAAGGCCCTGATACATCAGCGTGTGGGTGAGTTAATTCAGAGGGAAGAAATGGGGATGTGATGTCACTCAGGTGGTGTTTATCAACCCTCAAGGCTGACAGAAATCTGCATCACCAACCGTAGACTGTGCATCATAGGACATTAGTCTCCATCTGGGAAAGATTTTGAAACCCAAATCATTGCTAGGAAGAAAGATTCTCATTTTTTCCATAAAATTACAACATAGTTTAAAATTATTTTTCATTCACCCCTACAATACTCAGTTAGTGCTGGACACAAGTATACTGTATGTAGCTAATGTAATTAGTTTAATTTATTTAAGATTTTCATAATTGTGTTTGTCCATCAGGGCCACAGCAAGGATTTCTGAGTTACTGGTGCCACATAGTGCCCTACTCATATCAAATAATAGGCTGCTGCTGAAGCTTTTTTTGTTTTGTTTGCAGCTTTATTATTTATTGTTTATTATTGCTTCTTTAAAATATATTTGGTGAAATTTCAAATGTATATCAAAACATGTACATCAATGTACTAAACATATATCCCCTCATACAACAACAAATTCACACAGACAAGAAAAAAGGGTGAAGTCAGGATCAATATTTCCAGGTTACCCACATGATAATAATCTTTTTAATCAGTGTTAAAAGTTTCATTGATCAAGAAGGACATAAATGACTCCCAAATACAAACAAACTCGCTTTGTTTACCTTTAACAATATACGTCAACCACTCAAGCTCTGGGTTGCAGTTTGGTGGGCTGAGAATCTCACTGCTGTTTTTTGCAGATGATGTGGTCCAGATGACATCATCAATCTGTGACCTTCAGCACTCTCTGGATCCTTTCCCAGCCGAGTGTGAAGCGGCTGGGATGAGGATCAGCACCTCTAAATCTGAGGCCATAGTTCTCAGCAGGAAACCAGTAGACTGTCCACTCCGAGCAGGGAATGAGTCCTTACCCAAAGAGAGAGATCAAGTATCTCAGGGTCTTGTTCATGAGTGAGGGGGAAATGGAGGGTGGCTGGCGTCTCCCTTAGGGCCAAGGTGAGAAGTTCAGTCATCCGTTAGGAACGCGGAGTAGAGCCACTGCTCCTCGCTGTTAAAGGGAGCCAGCTGAGGTGGTTCAGGCATCTGGTAAGGATACCTCCTGGTCGCCCCACATCCAGCTGGGAAGAGGCCTGGGGGCAGACCCAGGACCAGGTTGAGAGATTATATCTCTGCTCTGGCTTGGAAACCCCTCATGATCCCCCAGTCAGAGTTGGCTGATGTGACCAGGGAAAGGGAAGTCTGGGGCCCTCTGTTAAAACCACTGCCTCCACGTCGCGACCATGGATAAGTGGTTGACGATGGATGGATGGATGGATGGATGGATGGATAGTCCAATAGTTTATAAAATGTGCCAGAATGTTGAGCACACTACGTTTCATTCAGACTCTTTGTTTTTGGGAAGTAGAATATAAACAGTGTAAAACCTGAAAATGGGAAATAACATTTGCATTCCTCAAATACAAACTGAAGCGCCTGTCAGGGTAAATGGGGCCCATATTTTACACACATAAGGGTCAATATCAAATGTCTAGTGCAGGTGGAAAAAACCTGCTTGTTTTGGAACTCAAAGATGAAGGAGTCTAAGGGAACACTGCTTCAGAAACACCGGTGTGTTAGAGTCGGAACAGGAAGGTTTAAATATCTGTACTAGAAGTAAATGACTGGAAACTGGAAACCGCCTGGGTGTCATTTTTGAGGTTCCCACATTTTCCTGCTGGGATGTCCCACAGTTCTCCTCAGGCCACTTTTTTTCCCATCCCACCCACAATTCCCCAGCAGCAGTCCTTTCTGCTGCCACACAGTCAGTGTTACTCTGGGGACAAGTTACAACACGCAGACCAGTCCACCAGCCGACTGTCTGCTGTTGTGACAACACGCCATGAAAGCCAAAGTGGAAAGAAATAAACACAGCAGGAATGTAATGTGTCATAGAGCCAGAGGGATGTATTTATTTAGCAATAATGGAAATTTATGAAATACCTGATGACATCAAATGAGAACTGAAAATCTATAATAAACATTACCAAATAGAACTATTAAAATAGTGTTTTTAAGATTTATGTCTACACTTTAAATTTCGTTGTCACAAATCACATCAACAGACCAGATACAATTTGATTACATGCTGTGTTTATTATAGAATACCTTTATGCAACGTTTATTCTCTGTGAGAGGAAAGAACTGAAGCTAAAATAATTCTAAAGAGACATTTCGAGAGGGATATCTATGAAAGATGAAGAACTTACCTTTTTATGTTATGTATATATGATTTGACCTCACAGGAAAGAAACATGCTAGTGGATAAACACCTGCGCTTTCTAATCATAACAGCTGTTAACATTTGTCATTCTGTGTTTGTTTTTGTTATGTATCAAACCGTATTTTCATCCAGGATCAGCAAGTTGTGAGAACATGCAGTGTGTATTTGCAGATATCATGAAAAATAATTTTGGAAACGTCACATTTTTCTCCTTATTATTATGACTTTGCATTCTTAGAACTTTTTTTGCCATTTATTTTTCTTGTCTTTAACTTTAGAAGATTTATCTCATTTCCTTATTTATTTTTTATTTTTTGAGCAATTTAGTTATTTTCTCAATACTTGTAGTATTTAAACTTTTGTGCTATCATTAGATGAAGCACCATGTGACACATTTTGCTATTTTCACAGTTAGTCAAGGACCACTGATCATAGTTTCATGGGCTACATGTGTGGTCACTAATATTTATCATAATATCCTGGTCACACACGCAAAATAATTGAAACACCTCAAAAAACTTTTTTGTACACATAATCCAACATAAGCTACTGGTGATACAAGTCTAAGTAAGGCTGTAACACTAAAACTGCCTCAAAACCCTCAAAGGTTATTAATATCAACGTGTTTGTGGGTGTTAAATCAGCTTTTAATTTGCATACAGATAATTGAGAATTGTCTTTACTAACGTTTTCTTCCATTGTTTTTAATTCTCAAAGTGGAAACTACCTTGGAGCGTATTTTAAACCATGAGGAGCTAACCATCTGAAACTGTGACACTTTAAAGACTAATAAAAGTTTCTTTTGAGGAACCTTCATCATATGAATTATTTCCGCAGGGCTGCACTATTTTAGAAAATATCTAATTGTGATTATTTACACTGATATTGCGACTGCGATATGATTTGCGATACTAGAGGGAATGATCTTTTTTGCATCATTATTCTCTTTTTCATTAATAAACATATTAAAATGATTATGGTGTGATTTCTTGCAGGGATGTGTACCAAACAGAGATGTTTTCTTGAGTTTGTAGAATATTATGTGTAGGCCAGAGCAACTCTGCAGCTCCACAGTATTTAAATTTAATGGTATTTTGACGAACTTTTTACCTAAAACGAATATTGCGCCTCCCTGGGATTAAAAAATTGCGTATGTCACATTGTGATTTTGATCAAATTTCGATTAATTGTGCGACATTCAATCTGTTTTAGACTCAAATTATTCCAACCCAAGTCCAACTCACCATAGACTATCTCAGTGTAAACCTGATTTTTAACCAAATCCTAAAGTACCGTGCCAGCAACCCTGACCCGACCTACATCAGTCACAGGACCCAGGTTAGCTGGATTCTTCTGAGCGGTCACGAGAGCTTCTCATTTTACTGAATTACCTCCATCCTGGTCATGCTATGTAATCCTGTTAATGCCTTGTCTAGACTTCTGCTAATCAACACACATACAATGTATCCTGTTCATACAGACAAACCCTGCCTGACACTCAATTTACACTAAATGCATTTTGAACACATTTTGACCGTGTTCACATTTAGGAAGTACACATGAATCGTTGTTTGTTAATTACAGCACATATTTTAAGAATTCAGAAGCAAACTGACCACAGCCCGATGTGGAGAGCAATATTTAAAACCCTCGACCGAAGAAAGAACACTAACGTTGAACGAAAACTCTGAATTCTAGTCCTGCTGGTG